>BLSF01000012.1:613678-697450 GCA_012862575.1 Parietichytrium sp. I65-24A
TTTTTGGGGGGGGGGGCATGGTATCGGAGAGAAGCCGGTTGAAAGGTGCAAGAGCGTAAAATTTCTTGGATAGACAGACAACGTTGCAGAAAGTTACGTTGGCATAGCAGTGAAGAGTGAAAGAGAGAAACTTTGCAGTGAAAAGTGGGAGAAAAATTTGTGCATAGTTAAATTCGGTTGTCGTCAAAGTCGTGAATGAGGGGTCGACTGTGAGTAAGTTACCAGAAAGAAGCAAGAGTTGGCGAAGATCGAAGGTCGAGCGCGTAGAGGAAGATGGCAATCTCATTAGTGTTGGCACTTCCTAAAGTCCAGAAAACATTCATGCTGTCTCTCTGTCTCTCTCTGTCCATCCAAAGTTTACGAGGTCTTCTTCGATGCGAGTGCGCTAAAGGCTCTGCTGCCCAATGCCCGAAAACAACAGCAATAATTGTTAAGCAAGGAAGGTGCTTTACAACGGTTTCGGATCGGAGGGTCAATCTAACCAGGATCATTTTCAAACGATCTAAAAGAATTTTTCACTACAAAGACTCCGACTCGAATTTGGTGGATACAAAAACTGGAGCCTGATCACGGAACTCGGCGCGAAAACAGGCAGAGGGATCGAGATATGAGCAAGAGGGACTCGTCTAGCAAGAGCACCATTCAAAAACTTGTGTGCTTTTGACACGTGCATCGCATCACCAGACACTACCGTACGAACCCGGAGCAACTCTAACCCGAGTTGTGGGAAATACTGATAGCTTTAGACTCCTGCAATTTTTTTTCGACAATCTCCACCGACCTGCACCATCCAATGTCTCTTGCCCGCAATGTTTGCGAAACAGGGATGAGAAGACACTTTCCCGCCGCGCGGCTGTCACATACCGAACGGAACCGCAGTGTGCGACCATTCACTGCATCGACGTTGCAAAACATCGCCCATAATCTCCCCAGACTTCCCTCGCTCGTCGCGCGGAAGCCGCTAGCGCCTTAGTATGCTGCAATATGCAGAGCCGCATCTATTTGTTTGCCTGGCAGCTGCTCAGCGAGAAAAGCTGCTCCTACTTTTTGCAGTAATTAGAGTCAGTGACACGAATTCAGGCAAATGGACAGTGCAAGAGTTCTAACCCCAAACTTGCTGGTCTCGATCGTTTGCCCCGAGCTCTTTGCGACTCTCTAAATTCCTTCGACGTGCTCGCTCGCAAAGTTTTTAGCCAATGCCAGTACGGAGCGGAAGTGCTCTTTGGTTTGACGTGTTAATACAACCGCCAATCGTCCTCGACAGCTTCGGAAGCAAAAAGCCAATTCCAAAGTTGCGTGAGATTTGGGCAAGGGCAATAAGTCCCTGAGTACAGTACTCGTACCCAACTTTGACAGGCCTCTCGAACTTGTGAGCTTTCACCTTTGAACTATGGCGTGAGTCGACTACGTCGTCCAACAAGGCAATATTACTTCGCTCTTGGGCTTCCTTTCACCCTGTGCTCCTTTTTCACTTTACCCTTGCCCAATGCACAATTTCACTTTAGCACCCACATCCCTCAATCAACGATGAACGATGAAAGATGAACGATGAACGATGAACGATCACCCTTCTCTACCTCTGCGGAACAGAGTCTTTGAGAGAGATCGGAGACGTCTCAGCCGAGATAAACTTGTCGACTGAGAGGGCCGTGATAAACTGGGCACACGCCTCATCTGAACACCTTCAATCGCGCTCAACTTGCCGTTCAGTGGTCCCATACGCACAGAGCAACCCGGTGTGCGCGCCTCTAGTAAGTTACGACCTCCGGGAGAGCGCTTTACAGTTAGGGAGGCATGAACTAATACTGAAAAGACAGAACAGACTTCAATTTTATCGCGAAGAGTTTGTCGTAAAGAGTGCTCCACAATGCAAGTGAGGCTCTTCCCCTCCACGCAGAGTACTAGTACAAGAGTTTTTTTAAAGCTTTTAGGTTAATTGAAACTTTAAAACTACTCGGCCGCGAGCACTTGCCAGTGATTCACGACGGCTCGAAAGGTTTGCGTTATGCGTTACTCTGGACTGAGTGCTTGCTTTCACTTGGCAAAGTTTTCAAAGTTAGCTGTGGATTCTCTCATCTTCATTCTCCTAGCTAATTAGCACTCACATTACTCCTTCCTTTCCTTGGGATGGATTGAAAAAGTGAGGAAAAATCTCATTTGTTCGCAGAAGGCGGAAATTATTTCACTTAGTCGCCAGCTATTGAGGTATGATAGTTTGTCAATCAAAAAACATCATGCGGTGAGCGCTTGTATTACCGGACTCATGGATTCTGTTTGGCGGAAGAAGAGTGAGGCAAGTTGAGGTGTCGCAAGAAGGTCCTCCTCGCGCACCGCGAAGCTTTTTATTAGGGAGAAAAAAGAACATGGACTTTGCAGACCTCTGACAGACTGACAAATAGACAGACAGGTACAAAATCAGGCATTTGTGCAGTAGCTCCCGTTGGAAAAGTTGCGATGGCAGGAGGCACAGATGGTCCAATCACATCGAGAGCCCCCTTGCCAGGCTGATGCCTGCCGAATGAATGACTGACACTGTGAGTACTGAGTACCGCGGAGTCCTTTGCAACGCTTTACATTCGAATTCGCGTGCATATCAGCTCACAACTCGAGTGTGCGCCAAGGCAACCGACTCCGTGCCAATTGATGTTTGGCACCGAGGCTAGGTGGCAAATGCTGAAGTGGCTTTCGATACCGCGCAAATAAGAGCCGAGTATCGATCGAAATTCGAGCAAATTCTGGTATGAAGTTTGCAGTTGGTACCAGTGTTGCTTGTTTTCAACCCGGCCTCACCGTCTGTCAACTACCGTGCCCGGACTCTCTTCTACCAGGCCATGTGTGGTGGATGAATGCAATAAAACTTGCTGATTGAACCGTCTTTCTGCTTCTGAGGGAGGACTGAGCCATGCGGTGATGGCTGCAATTTTGGAACATTGGCCATGGCGTTCGGTGCAGCAGTAGAAATTGAGGAATTTGTGAATTTCTTCTTAATCAACTCCGAGTAGCTTTGCCAGTAGCCACAGCAAGAGACCAATCGCAGGGCCTGCATGGTATTCAATGCTGTCACCGTGCTCTGTGCAGTGACAACGTTCAACTTCGATGCACCTCTAGCCCACATGTGCGCTATACTTCAAGATTTTCATGTTTACTGAGAGATTCAATTGAGTTGTGAGAGAGTTACTTGGTTGGGAGGAGTGCGTTCTTTTACGGAGCTAAATGTGAAGATCCAAATTCCACAAGACTTACTGCTGCAGCTAGCTTCCCTAATGCTGCACTTGGTGCTTACTTAGCCTCTTGTACCTCTTGTCTCGTGAGATTGAAGAGCCACTTACGCCGTGAACAGGAGGAGAGACTAATTACACTGCTCACTTCACTGCGCTCATATGCAGGAAAGTAGCGTGAGAGAAGCGCTCTCTGCAACAGAGTGTGCGTGGCACACGACAGTGTACACGAATGCGCAATGCCTCGCAAGCGTCGGATACGTGTCGTCATTGCCCAACACGCACGCACACAGAAAGTAGAGCACTGAGCTCTAAGGCCAGAGCAAGTTCCAATCAAAGCTGGAGCGACGCTGCCTATCGCCGCACTGTGGCAGAGGCAATAGCTTGAATCAGCTACCAGGTTTGCGACCCAGCGCATTCGTATTGTCTGGAGCGAGTCTCGCGGCTTGCGCTAGCAAATGGAACGATTCATACTAGCTTAGCTTGTCGGAGCGCAAAAGGACGATGCAAGCCTTAGGATCTCAAGTTCTCAGCCTGAAACAAACTTGCAAATGATTAATTGAAATCAACACTTCAAAACAAATGAACAATTAACAAATGAGGAAGGCGCAAACTTGCTGTAATGGCGAGCTCGCACAAATGTTTACGCCATGCGTGGTGCTAGTTCTAGCACAACGACTCACTGTGGGTAGAGTACTCTTTACCAGTAAGCTACCGCTCTGCTCCTTCATTCTTTCCTCTTTCCGCTGGCAAACTATCTGCCTCCACCAGGGGCGGGAAGAAGAAGGAGGTAACGCCGTAGGGAATACATGCTCATTGATTAATGGAAGGTCAGGGGCCGGAGACAGCGCACACCTGTTCTAGGGGACCAGGTATTTAGTGCTAGTGGCTGGTATGAAAAGAGGTGCTTTCATACGAGACTGGTGAAGCGAAAGAGCTGTGAGGGGAAGGCAGGTCTTGTGAGGCGAAGGTAGCTCTTGTGAGAGAGGCCCTCACTGGAGGAAAGTGCAGAGATGTGAGCGAGTGCAATACGCTGCTCCTCCTTTTGGATCAAAGTTTTCCAACCGTTGACGTTTGGGTTGAATTGGGTCGATGGAATTGGTTGGCCTAATCGAAATAGTATGGAAGATAAACAAGAAAACATCGAAAGAAGAGTCGAGTTGGCCTGAGTTTGGCGTTGAAAGCAAGTCTTTCCTCATCTCTTTCTCTCTCTCTTCCTCTCATTCAACCCACCCCTGAGTCCGTCCCAGCGAAAGCTCAAGTCAACCGATTCGGACTCACAAATCGCCGAATTCTTTCTCACAGCTGCTCAGCTCAGCTCAGCTCTGTTCTTACTTTGATCTGGAATGATTATGAGCTACTCGAGCTACTATGGTATTGCTAACTTCTTGAGCTGGCTCGGAACATCGGCCGGCTTTGTGATGAATCAGACGGAAGAGCAAGAATGAGAACGAGGACGAGAATGAGAATGAGAATTAGAATAAAAGAAAGGCAAGAACTTGAACCGGAGGTAGAAAGCGGAAGCGTTTGGCTTTTATTTCGAGCTAGCTGCCCGAAGTGCCTCCATTACAGGCTTGTCGAGAACTCGCTGAGTCAGTACTTGGTTTTGGAAAGTAGGAGGAAGTGCATTCTTTCGGTGCCCTTGCGACCCCTCTTCGTGTCTTGGCGCGCTTTCACTCTCATACCCATACCTGCATCTTGTTGCCCTTCTGTCTCCTCCCTCCTCTCTCCTCTCTCTTGTTTGAGTTTGAGTTTCAGTTGACCGGATAACTCAACGCCACGGGAGAGGGAACTATGGACCAAGTGGGAGATGGAAGGACGAGCCCGCTAAGAAACGGCATCTTTTTTCCTCCTGCCGCGAAGAAGGAAGAAGTTGATCGGGCATGCTGGGAAACGACTGAGTGGCAGAACAAGTTCTTCAGAGATGAGATCGAAACAAAAATACTTCGCATTAAATATTGCGGTTCAAATAATCTTGCACTAACAAGGCAAAGTAGTTCACGGGATCGAGTAGCAGCGCGGTGTCCACGCAGGAGAGAGCGGCCTTCATGTCTTTAGCGGCATGGTGGTGCACGAGTGCTAAATGTGCATGTGCTGTGGCTCGGCACACCGTGCCATGAGCAGGCTCTGCAGACAATCTCTCGAGGACGCTGACTAGTTTGTGGTTCCTGGAATGAAAAAAGAGCTCGCCGTTTCGCTCCAGGCAGTCCAGAGCCTCCACTTTCTCCTCCCGGCTCGGGTTTTCGAGAGTGTTGCGTGGTTCTTTCTCGGTTTGCAAAATCCCAAGTGCCACAAAGTGGAGAGCAAAGCAGCACTTGATATCTCTAAGCATAGAGCGCGTTGTGAAATACTGCATCGCCGTGGTATAATCCTTATACGCAAGAGCTGAATTTCGTGCGTGGTGAGCCCAAGCACTCCGGAGATGAAAGAAACCGATGGTAGACCGCCTGGAATTCTGATTTGTGCTTTCCAAACGGAAGTGTAACGCACGAACCCACTTCGCTTGAACAGGAGTCTCGCTTTTCAAAACGGAACTCACGGGCCGGTGTCGTTCTCTCCAGAATCGTTGCACACGCGAGCTGCAGATCCTCGCTCTCAAAAATTGAGCTCTGCATAGGACAGCGTTTTGGGCACAAAGCACAGAAACCAATTGATCCTTGATTCTGCCATCACAATAAAGTAGTGAAAGCTCCGCGTATTTGTGTGCTTGAATAGAGTCGGACAAGATCGAGCGCGCTGCAACAGAGGCCAAAAGGAGTGCGATTGCTGACTCGCAGTACAAGCTTGCTGCAAGTTCAAACGACCCTGCAAAAGCTCTTTTGAACGACTCCCTCTCCGGAGCGTGTATATTCCACGGTAGCCGGGTCTTGTGTGAAGGCAACGGAAAGAGGGTCAATTGGTCTGTGGAGCCAACTTGTACTAGTTGACGCAAGTCATCGATAATTGCGAATGCACATAAATTCTCCGCTTGCCAAGGTGCGCCCTCCAGTTCGACTTGATATTCTGCATTCAGCCTTCCCAGAAGTTCTTGGACCGAAGCGTTATTGAGAACGAGGCCGTGGATGATTTGAAAAGCGTGGCGGCCGAGAGTATGTCTGGTCTGAGCGTATTGTAGCAGCTGGTATGACTTCCTCCGATCAGGTGTACCAAAGCATTCTTCGAGACGCACTCTACAAACCCTACGTCCGTTGTGAGCGCGCACAATCCGCTGAATGTGTATTGCGCCTACCCTTTTTCTGTACTGAAGCGCCAGAGTGGCCCTGCGGCGCGGTAGCAACACCTTTACGCGCCATGCTGAGATGATCTTGTCTGCGCAACGATTCAAGAACTTCTGGTATGCAATCCGCCTACCGATCTTTCCCCTCGCACATCGGTTGATATTTGTGGCAGCTACGTTCCTGCGAACCTCGGCCATCCTGTCTTCTGTTTGCAGCATCGCCCTTCGCTTGCGCAGGTGCTGTCGGAACTGCTTGCCAAGGTCGGGTATCTCGCCTACTCGGACGCGAGGGGCCACCAACTCGAACTTCTCCTGAATGGAATGCATCGTACACAGTCGAAGGTCCTCAAGATCAACCCAGAACTCTCTGCTTGTCTGCAAAGAGAGCGTAAAGAGCAGCGACCCCTTCGGAGCCTTTTCGGTCATCTCCAGCACCCTGTACCTAAAGCCTTGCCGTTCGATTACCCGCCCCACCCGGTACCAACGCTCATTTTTCTCGGGAGTTGCACCTGCATCTTCACCATCTCCAGCTTTCTTGTAGGCTCGCTGCAGCTCGCGCTCGTACCTTTCCCTCCAGAGCGGATCGATGGTGACTACGTAATCGTCCACTGACGGAATTTCCACATTCACAACGTCAATCAGGGAAACCAGACGCGAAAATAACGGCCTGCACTTGCGCCGCCACGCTGGCCGAAATCTCCAGCGGAGGAGGAGGTATTCATCCGCGAACAAGCTCTCCATCTGGCTGGAGCTGACATTGAGAGAGTACTCTTCATTAATTGCGTGGTCGGCGATTGTGAGGTTCAGATCTGAGGGAAATGGACTTTGCGGATTTGACGGAACTACAACTACTGACAGAAAGGCGCCACTGGAAGGGGCAATGTGAGTAAGTTTCAGAAAGGGCTCTTGGCGAAAGTGTGTCGTTAGCCTTGCATCGGTTGCCGATAGCTTCAGCATGCCTACGAGCAGCTCTCCTAGCAGCAAGTGGTTAGAATGATTCACAAGCTCACGTTGATCAAGCTGTTCGATGACCCCTCGCACCTCCTTGCTTCGTAAAATTAATTCGGCGCGCATGGTTTTCGGACGCGGTCCTTGTAGGCTGCTTCTCCGAGCTTGCTTGACGTTCCCTCCTTCCCCAGAGAGAGCATTTCTGTTCTTCTGTGCTCGAAGCTGGCTACCTGCCTCCACCACGTGCACATATGTAAACACAAAACGGAAATTCAGTCCTCTCTTCCACCCGGAGAGACTACCCTTGATTTTATTGATCTCATAATCTGGCTTGTCCACAAAGAGATTCTTGAATGACCCAGCCGAGATCTCTCGTTGGTATCTGCCGAGGTAACGTTCAGCTATCCTTTTCCCTCCTTGAAGCGCTGCCACTGGAAGCTTCAGCTTGTCTTCTCCCAAGGCTTCCTCTATCTCTAACTTATTTATACAATCTTCGAAGGCATCCATCGCGTCTTCCTCCTTTTCGCTATCGCCCTGCAGGATTAACAAGAGGCCTTGATACAATCGCACCAGGCCAGGTGACTTGCTCTTTTGTAAACCAGACCGGAGGATGTGCTCAAGAATCCCTAAAGAGGTACTTTGTGTGTCAAGGCTCTTCGCGCGGTCGTGATAGCTCACTGCCCCTTGCTCGTCTTTCTCGCCAACAAGGCTCAACAGCGCTCTGCCGTATGACAAAGCCGCGCTTTCGGGCCACTTGAGCATGGCTTCGCGGTAGCGATCGCGCATGTATGGCACGCTGTCGGCGTGAGCGCCCTCGACGAGATGCATACAAACAAGTTGAACGTCGGGGCTGCTGAGATGACGCTGAAACTCTTGATAAAGCCTTCTCTTTTCGGTGCCGACTCTTCTTCCGAGCATTCCTCGAAATGAGCTCTGGATCAACAGAGCGCTTCTTGACCTTTTCTGCTGCACTCGAAATTCAGCGCGCTCGAGTTTTCGTTTGTATACCTTTTCTCGGGCTGCGCAACACCTCCAAAAGCACTGCAAGATCAATGCTGCGTCTTGCGCTCGAAGGTATCTAATTCTTGCAACGATACCAAGTCCAAACTCTCCAACCCTCTTTGCTGCGGCGCTTCTCTGTCGAGTTCGCTGGACCGCTTTTCTTTGGCGAAATTGACCCTGTACTATTGTTGCCCTCTTGTGCCGCAGCCGGAGTGCCTGCCGAGCCAGGTGTCCCCTCCCCAGGGACTGGACTGCTGTGGCCCCAACTCTTTTCTTCTCGCACATGATCAGGTACTTCCTTCGAGCCCGAGCCTTGCACCGCCCCAGCATCCCACGATGGACTCTCTGAATGGAAACGGCAGCTCGATTACGATGCCGCAACTCCCAAGCCTGGCGCGCTTTGCGCCTGCCGTGCATTCCTCTGAACCCAGCCTGAATAGTCGTTGCGGAACGATGCTGCCGGCGAACTATTTCAAGACGCATTTCTCGTGTTCTGCTTTGTGCCAAGCACTGTCTGAAAAAGCATTGCACGCAAATTGCTGCAAAAGAAAGCTCCTTCTCTCGTCCTCTAAAGCGATGCTCCACCGACCTCTTGGCAACGGCCATGGCTCTATCGTGCGTGTCCACGTCGACATCAAAAGCTAGAATCTCATCAAATACCCGATTTTCTCGTCGCATTAGTTCTTGGCTCGGTGGGCGAGACTTCTCCAGGGACATCCTGTCGCCAATCTTCAACGTCTTGATGCCAGCCAGCTTCATACCCGCATGGTTCTTGAGAACCTCAACATCTGAGCTCTGCAACTTGAACGGCGCCTCGAGCTCCACCCGAGGGCTCGTCCTGAACTCCCAATTCGCCGGAGCGCCATGCCTGATTCGAGGGCCAATGTCAACACCAGAGATTCCAATTTGACCATCGCCATCCTCGGCCCCGATTCCTTCATCGTCCCTGTCCTCCGTCGCATACTTTGACGAGCTTGTTGTTTCAAGCCTTGGCAGCCTCAAGAAACCACCCTGTTCAGCTCCAACCTTCTTCCTCTTCCACGAGCTATTCTTGCCCGAACCAACCACGGCTCGCACGATGCTCCTGCCCTTCTTCCTCTTTGGCAGCTTTTGCTTCTGCTTTTGGTTTTGCTTCTGCTTTCCCCTCTTGCTACTGCTGTCATTTCCATTCCCCGAAACCAACTTCGGGAGCATCCCTGCCGTCCACGATCCTCGATCCACGATCCACGATCCTCCTCCCCTTTGATCAGTCTGCCCAAATCCCTGTCATCCTCCAGCGCTTCTTCGCCTCTTACATGCACCAAAGAGAGGAGGGCCACTTGAGTGCAAAGTGTATATGCCCCGTCCGAGATCCTTGCCTTATAAAACACAAACACAATCACAAACACAAGAGCCGGCGAGTCCGGCCACACTGCGCGAGTGCGCACCAGGTCGTATATTGAGATGCCTAACTAAATTCTATTGAGCGAGTGAGCGCGTCGCGTATGCTTCGGTGTATCGAGGACCTTTGATCAGTGCAAAACTACGCACGTGAGTGTACATGGACTACTTGGACTTACAAAGTCTTCGGGGTTGGCTAATGTTGGCTAGCTGATTGATGGTAATTGCGAGCCATGAGTCCGTTAACACAGCCGCGTCACAGAGACGTCTCAATGACGCACTTTCTGCCCCGTTGTCGTTACTGCAGCCCCTCGGACGACGCGGAACACGATCAGAAACCGGAACAATACGTCACGGGAACGGATTTTACGTAACGCGTTCGCGGCCGAATGGGTTTCGCAAGTTGATTTGCGGAGTGAGATTTGCGGAGACCGGAGATGACCGGAGACATGGAGACATAGAAGATCATAGAAGATGTAGAGAATACATAGATGGACGGACAGACAAGACGACAAGACTAAGTTATACAAGACTGATCAAGACTGGCAAGAGACATCAAGACACACACACGACACTCACGACATAGTGGTTGAGTAGCACAAACGATAAGCTACGGTCCACAACGATTCAGTCAGTCAGTCAATCCATCGACGTCTGACTATGTCTGACTGTCTGACTCGTGTGAATACAATACGAGCGGGCTCTGCGGACTCGAGAAGATCTGAATTCTGAATTCTGTATTCTGAATTCTGAAGGAGTAGGGTATTGTGGACTGGGACTGGGCTCACGGACGTGGCCGCGGAGCTGGGGATGAGGTCTAAGGTCCTGGACGCCCTGGGGGAACCCGTGGAGAGACGCAAGGCACAAGGTCTGGCGCGAGGTCTGACCGTGCGGACGGCGGAGAAGGACTTTTGTAGCAATGACTATCTGGGGCTTGCAAGAAGCGAGGCGCTCGCCGATGCCACGGAAGCGGAATGGAGGAGGTTGCGACAGGAAGTGGGTCCGAAGATGGGGTCCTCGGGGTCAAGGCTTTTGACAGGAAATAGCGCGTATTACGAGCAAGTGGAGGCCTTTCTGACTGAATTTTACCGTGGCGAGACAGGTCTTATCTTTAACTCCGGGTATGATCTCAACATGGGGCTTTTTTCTTGTCTTCCGCAGGCTCAAGACATCGTTCTGTATGACGAGCTCATGCACAATTCCGTGCGCGAGGGCCTGCGCCTTTCCCGAGGGACCTCGCGACCATTCAGTCATAACGATGTGGACAGTTTGAAGCACGAGCTCAAGAGACTTTCCGAGGAAAAGTTCACGGGCAACGTAATCGTTTCTGTCGAGTCCGTCTACTCCATGGACGGCCATTGTGCCCCGCTCCGCGAAATTTGCGCTGTTTGTGAAGAGTTTGGCGCAGCGCTAGTCGTAGATGAGGCGCATGGCGTTGGAGTGTTTGGGCCGGAGGGCCGAGGTCTTGTGGTAGAGCTGGGCCTGGAAAACTCGGTGCTCTGCCGCGTTTGCACGTTTGGCAAGGCAGTCGGTGGCCATGGCGCCGTCTTAGTTGGCCCCAAAATACTGCGCGAGTACATGATCAATTATTGTAGACCCCTCATATATAGCACATCGTTACCGAACCACGCTCTCGCCGCGATTCGAGCTGCACATGACTTCCTCCTTCGGGAGGGCAACGAGAGACAGAGGAAGCTTCACGAACTCGTCAATCTTTTTGTCGAAGGCTTGAACTCGCTTCCACATCTTAAGCAACGTGCACTCATATCCCCGTCTGCTATCCAAGGTCTGGTCATTGCAGGAAATGAGACTGTAATCCGGGCGGCCAAAGATCTCGTTGCTAAAGGCTTTGACATCATGCCGATCCGAAGTCCCACGGTCCCTAAAGGCGCCGAGCGCCTCCGAATTATCCTTCATGTTCACAACTCCACGGATGACATCAAGGAGCTTCTTGCCGCTCTCAGCACAACGGTGAGTGCCCTCGAAACCTCTGCCATCTAGCGAAGCCTAGCCGCAATATGCATCTTCGCCCGCCACCATGCTCATTTTGCGTTGCCACGCTTCGCGCTGGCTTCATCACGGTCAAGGTCGGTCCGCATTCATATCATAGTGTTGCCAGGTTCGGGAGCTTGCAAATTCTTTTTCAGGTTGGTCTACATGTCTGCAGTGCTGGCCCGAATTCCCAGGACGTATCGTCGGCGAAATTTCTGCTTGAATAGAGTACGCTTTGTCACATGTCTATAAATCCTTGAGTCTTTGAATGTCTTTGAATTCACAGACATGGGCGCCATGTCATCCGTGAAGCAAATCCCAGGACGTCTCGCACATTTACTCATTTACTCTTCGCCACTATTGCCACTACCACGCTCTTTTTCTCTAGTAGCTAGCTAGTGGTTTCTCATAATGAGAGGTAATGAAGCTACGGTTCATCTCTATCGCACCGCGTCTGTTTACATTCGCCCTCGACAAATTGCTCCTCTTCGTCCCGTGTTTCTTATTACCGAACCGCGAATTTAGAACTATCTGCTTCTCTCTAACAGTAACCCCTACTCAATCTAACCTATACATTCTCCTAGCACCAACCCGCCCACTAAGCGACGGCTTCACCTATACTTTTCCTATCCATCGAACTAAGAGTGGAATCCACCCCGTCACTAGCCCTTCCGCTATCTACCCTTACCACATCAGGCAGCTGCATAGCCACCCTTAGTTCCACCATTGCTATTGCCCACTACCGTCGCCCGCTATGCAAAGAAATTACTAGATAGTGGTAGGCGAGCTGGTAAGGCTCCACTCGAAAAGGGAAACGGGGAAACGAGGAAAAAAAGCAAGAAAGGGTAAGCTGTGGGGCTTACGCGTAACCGTAGGAAGAGCGAAAGTGTCCGCGCACAGCACTGTCCTTCCAGGCATACGCGTTCCGCTGCGCTTGTGTCTGTGCATGAGAGAGAGAGAGAAAGAAAGAGAGAGAGAGTATACAAGTGTGTGGGTGGGACGCACCGACCGAGGACATTTCTTCCCCTCTTTCCGGCTGGAAGGACTTGGGGCAAAGCCCGCCGCGGACCCCGGGGACTGGTCCAGCTGTGGGGTAACGTGCGGGGCGTGTATGACACCGTGGTGCAGCTGGATGGCAAGATGCGCGGCGCAGAGGACGGCGTTGCGGGTGACCAAAGTGAAGGTAGCGATGGGATCTATGGCAACTGTGCGAATGATGTGAATGTTGGGAATGTTGTGAATGATGGGAATGGTGTGAATGATGGGAGCGATGTGAATGAGAGCAACGAGAATACGGAGAACGAGTGGGAGAGCGTAGGGTACTCGACGCCAGCGGGATCAGAGACCCTGAAACCGATGGAGGCGCCACCGGTGAGAAGTTTTGAGATGCATGAGTATTTGCTGCCACCTGCGTCGGTGACGACGGAAGATCGGAATTCGAATTCGCGGAGCTTGCTGGGCGATAGCCGGCTGCCATTAGCAGGGAATGGGAACGGGAACGGCACGAAAGGAGCGGCGAGCAAACAGCTCATCAGCTTGGATCTGAATCCGCCGGCGATGAGCTGGAGCGCGAGTGGTGGGATGGACTTTTTTGGGAACATTGAGCCGGCTCTCGCGGTGGACAAGGTTTTTGACCTGCTCTTTGAAAGCCAGCACTCACTACAAAACCCGCGCGGCTCTTCGGCGCAAGAGCTCGTGCACAGACGGGCGGGGCTGATCAAACACGGCTCCAAGCTAAATGTGCTCTGCTTTGATGTTTTGAGCAAATTGGAGGATGCCCCTTCACTGCAAACGAAGATCTTGGACAGGCTCACGGATTTGATTGCAGGAAGCGAAACGAATGTGCTCATGTGCAACAAAGAGCGGCTGTTAGAAAGGCTGCTAAAGTGCATATTTGCTTCCGCGTCGGCTTTTCCGCCAGGATTCTCTGACCCAGATATGGATGTGTACGGCGAATGGGACTTTGAAGGGATGACCGGATCAGTCCAAGATCGCATCATCCGGTTTCTGGTGGCGCTAGGCACGCATACATTTCCCCGCAACGCATTCTCCCTTTTATTTCGGCCCATGCATCGGTGGCGCACATCTACGAGGAAGGAGAAGCTGAAGGGCCTCCTCGCCATGGATACAATTCGTTCCGTCTTGGTGTCGTCCACATTACGGCGCGCCCCCCGGTATTACTTTGAGTTTGGCTTCCAAACAGATCCTTCCAATGCGAAAGGCCTTCTCGCTGTCGCCCCCGGGGCACAAGATTCGAGACGAAGCTTTGGTCTCCCACACTTCCCGACGTCAGGCTTTACATTTGCGATCTGGTTCAGAATACAGCCCTGTTCTAGCGGTTCTGCAACATTGCGGGAAGATATGGAAACGTCGTCTTCGCAAGAGAGAAAAACAGAGCAACGATTTTCACATGATACGAGCCAGAGCCCTCGGCGCGCACCGTCGTTTGACGAATTACTTAATTTCGAGCTTAACGGTACAAGGACGCCAGTTTCTAGCCGCACGGCTCACCGGAGCCAGGAAGATGGCGAAACTATATCTTCCCTGCTGTCCGTTCGCAGTCGGAACGATGGAGCTGGATTTGAGATTCTGTTGCGAACCCCGTCAAGCTCGATCGCTCAGAATCTTGAATCTACAGCAGAAGATGAAGGAGTTCAAATCCGCGACCTTATAATACGCACTCACTCCGGAAATGGAGTCTCCTCCAGCGAATGCATTCCCCGGGTGCAATTTAGTTCTACGACTATGATTCCGGGAGGAGGGTGGCATTGGCTTTGTGTAACAGCAGCGCCGCCATCCTATGTTTGGGGGGCAAACACACGCGTTTATATGGACTCTGTGTTAATACACGAGTTCACCTCAACATTTCCTTCTTCGCCATCCCTGGATTCCAGCATCGCGAGAAGCAAAGTCGATGGTCCGGGCAGGGTTCTCTTTGAGGGACCAAGCTCAGCTGCGAGTAACCCAATCTATTGCGCTGTAGGTGCATCAATTGCGGGGACGAGTCTGGCGCACAAATCAAATGACGAGCAAGCCTTGCGAGATTCCGCGCCTCCATCCCTTCGGTGGGGTTTCACTGGCCAAATTGCTCGCGCGGCTCTTTTTGCCGATGTGCTGAGCCCTGAAAATGTACCCAAACTCTATCACCTACACACCCGCGTTGATGGCGGCCCACCTATCTCAAGAGCGCTCGTCTCGGAGAGAGCGATCCCTGACGGAGGCTCTTCATCGTTATATACGGTGCCTACGCCTTCGGGTACATCTCTCCACAAAAGTGTGGAATCCAATTCGAGCGAGTCTCCACAGAGGCAATCCAAAAGCAAAATGAGAGACGGGCTTGGGGGTGACGATGCAGAGGCCACCGAGAGGGTCAGCCCTGTATCCTCAGTCCCAGTCGGAATGTACCGCGGGTCGTTCGGAGCTATCCAGAGAACTTGGGATGAATTGCGGGCACAAGCACGGAGAACCAACGATTGGAGAGCTGCGGCGAAAGCATGGCCTAGTCTCCCAAGAGACCTCTATGCGAAAATCCTCTTTGCCTGGGATGCACAGTATGTCTCGGTCAGCGACGATGGCCGTATGACTGCATTGGACTCTGGACCTCTTGGGGTTGCTGCCCTTGCCATGCTTCCGCACCCTGTAGGTGATTCCGTTATTGTGCGAAGCTTGCTCGGGGACCAGATCGAGAGTGCCGGCGGGGTGGAGGTGTTTCTTCCCATGTTGCTGGATTGCATACACTCTCACTCCGTGAAAAGGAAACGCTCTGGGGAGGACGACTGTAGCGTTACTGCGGCAATGATGGCAAGGGTTATTGGTCTTATTGCTGATATGGTCTCATCCGAGTTTTGTTCAGGGATTTGCGCAGTTTCTACTGGTGCAAAGTTTTGGCTCGTCAACAAGGGGGACGAGACAATAAGCTTGATTCGATCTGTTTTGTTGCGATGCTGCCCAAACGCATTGACGGTGGAACTGATTATGGCAGTCGCATCTCTGACGGACGCGATTTTATCTATTGCCGGAGTGGACGCGATGGATCCGTCCCTATACACCTGCGAAAGTGGAGTGTACTTGTACTCTAATGATCGCATTCACGAAGAGGTTAAGACGCCTGGAAAAGAGAGTTCATCATCTTCCTCTGCGATTCCTGGAAACGCAACTTTTGACTCCGGGCCCGGATCGGCACCTTACTTACACCTTGCGATAAAGAGCGTCCGCCTGTTATTTGACCTTGGCATCTGGTCGTGTGGACCTGCAATCGTGCAAGCATCGCTGTTCCAGGTGCTGCATCATCAGATGTCACACCGCTTTTGCTTTATAAGGCACGTTATTGGAGCTCAAGCTTTGTTGGACTGTCTCAGGCTGTATTATCATCCGTCGCCAGACATGAACGGAGAAGAGGAAGACAACGGAGAACTTCTCAGGCGGAGGGCCGCCAGTAAATTTCTCCATCCAGAAGACCTCGCCAAGTGCAGGCTGGCCGTGCTAAGCCTGGTCGACAGACTCATCTGCGGCGGGCAAGATGTGAAGGCTAATCGCGTGGCGTCTTATCTTTTGTCGCCATTTGGCCTCGAGGATCCGCTTGTAAGCGGTTTCAAAGAAAGCCATCAACTCAGCGCGTCGCACGCTGCAACCGTATCCCACAGCGACGTCAAGTACTTGTTGACGTTCTGCCAAGCTCACCGAAGTGACCCTCTGCAATTGGAAGATATTCTGCATTACTTAATCTCCCTCATTTCGCGGAGCGATGGGCGGATATTGACTGGGGCTCAAAAGGCGATACAGGCCCAAGGCAACTTGATTCCGCTGTGGCCTCTTTTGGCCTGTCCGGACAACGAGGTTGTCCAACGGCTAACAATCCAAGTACTCCATGTTTACACAATACGAACTGGCAACAGTCACGATCCACGGCCTCTAGAACCTGGGGCAGACATTGACTCCATTGATGCCCCATTCGTTTTTCAGCTCGAACACGCAACTCTGTTGGCAAACTTTCTGTGTGCCTCGGGTTCTCTTTCACTCGGTGTTGTCGAAGCGCTAATCTCTTTCGCACTCGGGGAAGAAATCGACTACAATGGAAACGTGCTGCCAGAATCAAGGATTGAGAGAATACAGTACCCTCTCCTCTTAAGGGCCCTTCTTGAGTGTTTGTGTCAGCCAACCTGCGAAGAGCAGGTCATCAAATTTGCCCTAAACCGCGTCCGCGAGTTGCTTGAACCATCTAGCTCAGTGAACGGCCTCCACAACAGACACATGTTCACGAGGATGAAAGCCTGGCAAGTTTGGCTGGCGCGAATCTGGGTTTCCGCTCCTTCCAAATCAGAGATCAGTACCTGTGTACTCGACATTTTCAGTGCCGCCCTTTTTCATCGAATGATTGGCGCAACGGGAGGGATGATGGCAGACGCTATATTTCAGAGCCCAAACTACAGCGCCGGCGAGCAGGATGAATCTGGGAAAGAATCTCGTTCCCCTTCGAAGAAGCCGCTGAAGCCAAATCAACAAAACACGAGCGAAAGCTCACCAACTGGATCTTTGGCACACGTAGGGAGCGGGTTCGGGGCAGGGTTCGGAAGCGTGACAACTAGTTGGTTCCAAGAGTTTACCAAGAAAGCAACACAGCGGAACGACGGCCCGCACGTCGCACTTCCGCCTGAGCCCAAGCCGTCGAATGCAATGCTTTACTCTGACGATGAACGGTCGGCGGAACTTGCCGTGGCATTCGGATACATAGACCAGCTGTTGGTCTCATCTGCGAGGGATCTCAGAGTTCATCACCTCCGCCTTCACCTGATGCTTCGGCTTCTCACTCGAGGTGTGCAATTGTTGCGTCAAGCGAACGCTGGAACCGCCCCGGCCATGAAAGTTGTCACTCGCACGAGACTGCAGTTCGAGCAACTCGGAGACTTTGTCGCAAGGGAAGCTACGTTCCAGGCAACAAACCTTAGCGACGGTGCCCTACAGCTTACATCTTCGCCACAGCAAAAATTTGGAGACCCGATCTTCACGAACGAGCTCCAATTGACCAAAGATATTCGTGCTGCGCTCATCCTTTACAGTACGTTGCTGACTGATGTTTTGGCCACGGAATCCGGTGATCCTTCGTGCCATTCGGGAGCAAATGCCGCAGTATCAGAGTCCGGACTAGACGGAGATTTTTCCGATCTTGAGTCACTCAATGGGGGCAACGACGGCAGTGAGTGGCAAGCTCTTCTTGAACGTCAGCATCGGTATTCTGACGACCTTGTTTGCGAACGGCATTTAAGACATTGGTCCAGTTATTTGGAACATTACGCAGTGCCACTCCTTGGCAGTCCGATTTTTGGGGCCCCAAGCAGTGTGGGCGCTCGTGCTTTTGTTCAGTTCCTTGTTGCCTTCAAAGACATGACCACCAAGGAAGAGAATTTTAATGCTCATACTCTCTCCGTCGAAGAAAAAGTCGCTCTGACGAGCAGAACCATGCTGCTGAAAGACTTGTTTGTGGACACCTGTGGAGAAAATGCTTTAGAGATATCCGCGAGCAACGTAGCTCGCTTGCAAAGTCACCCTTTCCACTCTGCCACCGCTGCATTTTGGGACTATGTAGATGTCGCTCTCTTGGAAGTACTCTCGCTCAATTTTGTCGCTGGGGAAGATTCGTCCGTGGCAGAAGCCCGGCTTTTGCGGCTGGTGCGCTTTGTCCAAGACACTCTCTTCAAAAAGGGCGTTGTCTTGTTTCACCGAAAGCAACCTTCGGGAATTCCTGCTTTCAAAACTCCGCGCCATCGGCGGAGGAGCAGCTTGGATAGCCCACGGGCTCTAAAAGATAGCCCGAGTCCATCTTCAAGCTTTAAATTGGTTGATCTTTCGCCTCACTTGCGCGCTACTTCGTCTTCGGAGAACTCAAAGTCCACTGGATTTGGATCTCCGTTTATGGTGCCGAGATCGAGCTGGTCTTCAAGTGACCCACCTGCTGCTGCTCTGCGAGCGGCAATGCCCTCTCTCACGCTCCCAACGAATGCATCTATTCGAAGAAACAGCTGCAGTGAAGAGAATTTACTTGTGCATTCGCCTAGAGAAAACGGAGTTCACTCGCTATCAGCGAACACATCAACCCCTCGGAGGAACGGGAGTTTTGTCAGCAGGCACCGTCAAACGTCAATGTGTTCCGACGCTTTTGTGCTGGTGGACGAGCCCGAGGCGCCGCTCCCGAAGGGTGACACCCACCATCTCTTACTCCTGGTGTACCTACTGAGTGAGTGGGTTACCCGAAATAGCTCTGGTCTGTCAGATGAAAGTTTGCGCGTCTTGAACGATTTGCTAACGGGGTGCGCCAACGAGCTGACGGTTTCGGAACACGAATTTGACGCGTCCCTCCGCAAGCTGTTTCGCATGGACTGGTTTCCACGCACATCTGCGGGCGGCGAAATCCAGTTTGCTGATATTCTTGCCGTGCCCGACGGTCCGTCGCAAGAGATGCGTATGGTGTCGGAAAATATGTATATCCACTCACACCTGAGAAAGTCGCTCGACCTGTTTGATCGGGAACTGAGGGCAAGTGAAGCGAAGGAAGAGTTTGCAAAATTGAACGAGCAACGTTCCAAGTTGTCCAAAAGGTTGCATGCTAAAGCGCAGTCTTTTGGTGCGAATTTGTACGAAGAGGAAGCCAGGAAAACGGCAATCGTGAGGTCGTTTCAAGACAATGATACTGAAGCCTTTAGAAGGTGGAAGCTATTGCTACGGGGTATTGCGACAGGTCCGGTAAAAGAGTTCTGTTGCTTAGATGCCAAGACGGTTCAGGCAACTCAGCTCGCGAGCGTGTGGAAGCTGGACAGACGAGAAAGCTGGCTGCGGATGAGGATTAGGATGAAGCGTGCTTTTGGGGACTACGCTGCCAATTCCGGGCTACGCAACGTGCTCTCATCCGAGACGAGTAGTCCCGTGATGGCCCCTGTGAGTCCACCACGGCCAGAAGCTGAGCAAATGCTGAAAATCAAGCAGGCCCTTTCGGAGCTTGCAGCAGCAAAAGTGGACCATGTGGCAGACTCAAACGGTACAGAGGAGTGTAAGGATACTTCAGAAGCTTTCAGCCGCCGGGTTCCCCGCGGCAAGAAGGAGCGCTCGGGCAGCACCTTTGTGTCTTCCACTGATTGGGACGTCGTGGAGCTCACCTCTGTGCATTATGCTGCCAGAAACGAGCAAGTATTCCATTCCACGGAATGCGAGTTAGTGCTTCCTATGTGCGTCGTCCGAGGGCGAATGGACTTGACGGCAAGCCACATATACTTTTACGGCGACTTTGTTGCTCCACCTGGACAGTCGACGGACGACTCCTTCATTTCGGGTCGTAGTCAGTCTTTCCGGAGAAGTTCACGGCAGCTGAATGACTTTCATTCTTCGGTCAAGTCCGCTGCGAGCTCTAGCGAAGAGATGAAATCTAAAGAGCCTTCTCCAGACATGATTTTGTTGGAGGATTGGTGGCGCGACCACTCTGACGCGCTAGAAAGCAAGTTGCGACCTCGGAGGTGGGCCTTAGATGAGCTCTGCGACATCCATAATCGGCGTTACTTGCTGCGCCGAAGTGCGATGGAGCTGTTTTTCACCAATAGGAAAAATTATTTGGTGAGTTTTCGCAGTGCCGACGAAGCTCGAGTGGTGTTTGATAAAATTTGGCAGCAAAACCCCCCGAAGCTGTTCAAGGTTATTCCGGGCGCAGGAGGGGTTGGCCTAGGTGCCGGAAGCAAATTGCCTCTTCGGCATGCGAACTTTCTAAAGACTCCCACTCCAGAGAAACTCTTGCAGGTCCGCCAAGAAGAGTGGACTGTCAAGTGGGTCAACTGGGAAATTTCCACGTTTGAGTATTTGATGCTTCTCAACACGGCGGCTGGGAGGACTTACAATGATCTCACGCAGTATCCCGTATTTCCATGGATTTTGTCGGACTATTCGAGCGAAGAGCTAGATTTAAGCAATCCTGCTTCTTATCGTGATTTGTCCAAACCAGTTGGAGCACTGGAGCCGAACCGCTTGGAAAGATTCCGGGCTCGGAAAGCTGCGTTAGAGTCCTGTCGCGCAGAGCTCACGGAGCCGCCATTCTTGTTCGGGTCGCATTATTCATCTGTAGGAACTGTGCTGTATTTTCTCTTACGCCTCGAGCCTTTCGCGACATATGCAAAAGAAATGCAAGGCGGGCGCTTTGATCATGCAGACAGACTCTTTCATTCCGTCGAAGAAGCGTGGAAGAACTGTATGACGTCCGATTCCGATCTCAAGGAGCTTATCCCCGAATGGTTCTATCAAAGTGACATATTTCTTAATTCAAACGACCTCGACATCGGGGTGCGCCAAGACGGCAACCCTGTGAGTGACGTTGTCTTGCCACCATGGGCCAAAGGTTCTCCAGACAGGTTTGTCCGCTTGAATATGGAGGCACTAGAGGGTGAATATGTAAGTGGCCAGATTCATCAATGGATTGATCTTATATTTGGCTACAAGCAGCGGGGCATCGAAGCCGAGAAGGCGGATAACCTCTTCTATTACTTGACATATGAAGACGCCGTAGACCTCGACGCCATCACGGACCCGGTCCTAAAGCGCTCAATTGAGAGCCAGATTGCCAACTTTGGGCAAACCCCTGCACAACTTTTTACGAGACCGCACCCGAAGCGAAAGTACATGCCGTCAAGAATGCTCAAGAGACCCACAATCCTGCTTAGAGCGCGCGGAGTCCTGCCCAGTTGTACTCAGCCCTCTTCTAGAGCTGGCATTTCAGTTCTGTTCCCCCCGCCTTCCGGCACTGCTGAGAAAATGCAAGCGTTCCTCGAGATGTGCAGCACAAACAAGCCTCCTGATGTGTCAAGCCTGGAGCACGTCAACTGTGAAGACCCGCCAAAACATTCAGGAGCCTCGAGTACAAGCTCAGGCTCTTCACTGTCAAACGGAATCAAATCAAGTTCCAAAGAGCTACTAGGTTCCGTGCTTGCACAGGCGAGTGCAGTCGCTGAAGCGAGCCTCTCGCCATCTTCTTCAAGTGTTGAAAGTCCACCGCGAAATAGACAAAGCCGCGTGTATGAGCTGCAAGCGGAATTTTCTCCTCCGGCTGCGATTCGGACGGCTTCTATGAGCAAAATGCATTCGCTGATGAATTTTTCCATGTCTGGCTCAGCAAACGACGGACCAAGTCCAAGAAAGCTAGACGCTTTCATGATTCTCTCTGAAGGCAGATTGACGAAGCTGGCTGTTAACAAGCCAAACGCGACGGATCATCTGGAGGTCGTCACCGAATCAGAGCCTCGAGGGCTGAAACTGCAGTCGATTCGTCCCCGAGTTCCACCATTTTTCGTGTTTTCTCGTGCTCTTCACGAGAACTGTGCCGGCATCTCACAAGACCTCGAAAATGCATATGCGGAGCAGTTTGGCCGCAGTGGGCAGTCGCTTGCTTTGGCCAACTGTCTAGCTGTTGGCACTTGCGGATTCATGGACCGCAGAATTAAAATCCATTCTTCCGTTGACGGGCGTTTGATTCAAAACGTTGATGTCCACGTTGGAGCTGGAGTGGTCACTCATCTATCCCAGGACGAAGCTTTTAAGTATCTGGCAGGTGGTTGCGAGGACGGCAGCATAGTGTTGTGGGAGCTGATGCCCGCAAAAGCGGCAGAGGATTCAATTGTTCAGCTTGCCGGGGAGCACGCAACAGTGCAAGGCTCAGTCGCCGGGGGTGATGTAGTCGATGGCCGAACATCTCCGTTATCGGAGTCTCTGTCTCCAGGTTCGGATCTTTCTTCACCTAGCGGACCTTCTGAGCTTCCTCACGACAATGGAAACGACTCCTTCAAGGCATCGAGCCATGCGACCTCATCTTCGAGCGTCACGACACTCTTCAACAAGATATTCTCGACATTCAGAACCAAAAAAAGGGATCACGTTCCTGTTGTGAATGACTATTCCGGGCCGCAGCATATCTTCGCTGGACAGCATGTGAACCCCATCACTGCCATCTTTGTCAGCGCCAACCTTCATGTAGTGGGGTCGTGCTCACTGCTCCAGCCAAGCATCGTAATCCATTCCTTGAATGATGGCCGTTTTTTACGTTCGATTCGGCTTCCGGAAGCAAAGATATCTTCGTTGACATACAGGTCAGTGAATTGCCTGCATTGTTTCGGAGATGGAAAGGTGATATGTCAGGAAGTGCAGCTCTCCCCGAGCTCGGAAGAGCTGTTTTGGAGTGTGCATGCGTTCCACCTGAATGGACGATCTCTTGGGACTGTGGAATTGCAAGGCGCAGCTGTGAGTCTGCACCCTTTCCAAGACGGAAGGCATTTTTTGATGGCATCTTCTTGTAGTTTATATATTTATGAAGTAGAGAGCCTCTCACGAGTCGCCGTTGTGGGGCAGTCCCCAGTGGCATCGAGCCGCATAATCGCAGCCCAGGTCTCCAGCGACGAACTGAGCGTGACTGCAATCCATTCGGATGGTAGTGTGGTGTGGTACTGTCTGGGGGATTACTTTCACGCGTCATACAAACCAAGCTAGTTCCACTACGTTTGGAGTGTTGACTTGAGCTTTTATAATTTGCCACTTAAATGTGATAATTCGGTCCGTTTGTCTATTGATTTTTTTCTCGTCGAAGGAGGAGAGGCATTGGAGATTCTTTTTTCATTTCATATTTATTACAGAGGAGACGCAACAATTAATTACGAACTTTGCCAGTAACGAGAAAGTTGATGGGCATCGTCTTTCTCGTATGAGCTTGGATGAACCTTGGACTTACACGCAGCGTAGAAAGGCTGGAAGGCAATTGCAGTATTTGCTGTTCTTCCGAAGTGAAAAAGTCGAGACTGTCCACCACCGAGAGCTTTTGAAGAGCAAGCTTTGAATCTGGAAACCGGCGCAGCATGGCCCCGATTTGTCTTCCGGCACCGACCTCGAAAATGTCAATCTCTTGCATCTGCGAAGCTTTGATGACTCGTTGCAGGATCGCGTCCCAATGCACAGGTTGTACAAGTTGGGCGGCAAGGGTGTCTTGAAGCTGTTCCAGAAATTCATTCTTGGAGCAACGAAGATCGTAACAGTCCCCAGTAACGTTGGTGAAAATTTTGACAGCTCCGGATTTCGGGTGAGCGGTCACGTTCTGAATGGCCGCGCAAAGAACTTGCGTTGCAGAAGACATGAATTCGGAGTGGAAAGCGCCACTCACAGCCAGCTTTTTGCATAGCGCCGCACCTCGAGTCTTGCAAATAGGTTCCAGCGACGAAATTGCTTCCTCATGGCCGGAAAGGACCAAGCCTTTGGGGAAAAGCTGTTATAGGGTAAATTAAAGTCAGTCGATGGACAGTAAGTGGTGCCGATACCATCATTATCATCATCATCATCATCATCGTACAGAGAAATCAAATGTCAGATGACTACTTACATAATTCCCTACATACACCGGCCTGTCTTGGTTCGCCTCCGTCCACTCTCGGCAGATATCGTGCAGTGTGTCTGGATTCATGCCCAGGACCGTCATCATGGCTCCTGTGCGAGCTTCGGCAGCTTGCTGCATAGCTTGCGCTCTGGCGTCCACAATCTTGAGCCCGTCTTCAAAGCTGATGACACCAGATGCAGCAAGGGCGGTATACTCTCCAAGGCTGAGCCCGGCAAACCAGTGCTCATTGCTGGGCTCGAAGAGCTTTGGCCGGGTGGACTTGAGGATTTGAAAGTTGATATAGGAGGTAACGTACATGGCAGGTTGACTGTAGCGCGTCTCGTTGAGTTTTTCACTCGGGCCATACGCGATGATTTCCAGCAAGTCGTAGCCCAGAATATCTCTGGCAATTCGAAAGTACTTTTCGCTAGTACTCGTTTGCGGGCCTTGCATTCCGACGCTCTGGGCTCCTTGCCCAGGAAACAAAAATACAACTCTGTGCGAAGACGGGTCTCGGGCTGCCATGGTGATGCTTTTCTTGTCTCGGTTCGTGGACGAAGGATTGGATTGCTTTCAGAAAGTTCGTCGGGTTTGGGGTTTGCTTCGGTGGTCCGGGTTCGTTCCAATTTGAGCTCCTTCAAAGCCCTCGTCCATTTCTTGACACCATGGATTCTTCTTTTGACACCTGCTCGACGAATTAAATGCACCCAGGCAGATGTGCAAGCGAAATTAACTGCGAGGTTGAGCACGCGCTGAAAGCTACGCGCGTTACTCGAGAAATCTTACTGGGCTGCACCTTCTCAGCCATTCCGTTCGTGGAATACTTGGGCTTGGTGTCTTCGTTATATTCGTATCATATGACCTCGTCACAATCTCGGGGCAAGAGATCCCGCACGGTCCGGAGCGTTTTGACTGACTGTGAAGGTATGGGAAGGTGTGCACCAGTATTTCTAACTTGGATCTAGGCTTTATGCTATACTGGCCAGAAAACCGGTACCGGAAATATTGGTAAGGAAGGTTGTACTTTAGTCGGGAAAGAATGATATGTCAAATTGCGACCCCGCCGAGAGTCAAAATAATGCTCCCTCGCTGTAGACGGCGGGAAAGGAGCAATGTGTGTGCGCGGATTGCGGAGTGTGTCGCGGGGGACGGAGCGCTGAAGATCTTCCGTGCCAAGCGTGCGATACAGTATGTTCCACTCCATATCTGAGATGTGAATTCATTGTCAATAACAAGCGAAGAAACTCGCCCGGATGAAGAATCTGCGAAAACTGTCTTGTTTGCTCTCCAAAGCTACTACACACACGAGCATATGATTTTGATAAAGGGGTTTCGTCAGATTTCCCACTCCTTGGCGTCCTGTCGCTCTTGCTGGGTGACAAAGGGCTCGGCAATGGATTGAATCATCAGATCGCCGCAAAATGGACAGGCTGCAGCAATGAAATCGTCGAGCATCTTTTTCTTCTCCCTCTCCGACCTTGTTTGTGTGTACTGAGGGAACGTATCACCGGTGTAAGCATCACCTTCGTCGCTCTGCTCGTCATCTTCAGGGTCATGAAATGAAACGGCACCGTTGTATTTTTGGCGATCCTGATCTTCCACAAAGCTCTGTAGCAGTTCGATTTTCTCCGCTTGGTCTGGCCCGAGGTGTTTAGAGAGCTCTTGCAGCAGGCACTGGGAGTGAAAAGAGTGTGTGCACGGGAACACATAAAATGGTTGCTCCGCTACGAGCATCCCGCACAGATCGCACTTGTAATCGGAGTTGACAATCATAAACTTGTCGTTCTGTCCATTGATTTCTTCCCGAATTGACTCGGCAGTTTCGGTGTGCTCAGTCATCTCCGACTTTAGCCGCTCGATTTCTTGGTTGTACTCTTCAAGAGAGGAACAGATTTCGTCCTTGAGATCGCCAACGACTACTACGTCGGGCAAGAACGGAAGAATGTCTTCTATCAAGAGTGCGTTGCTCTCTCGAAGAACGCTGAGAGCCTGCTGAATGATGGCCTTGGCGTCGCCACTGCTGGACTTAGAAGCCTTCTCGATCTCATGCTTTGCGATTTGCACCCATAGTTTCCTCCTGTCGCCAGCCAGGTCTGCGTTTGACTTTGCAAGATCAAGGTCAATATCGAGGGCCAAGGCAACTGCCTCCGTGAAGAGACCCATGCTTGAGTAAATATCCACGCAAGCGTGCTTTTGATCGTTTTCAATGCACACGCGCAGAGCGTATTTGAGGTCAAAGCGAGCGCTTGGAGACTGTATGAACTCCCTTAGATTTGTGTCGTCCTTCCTCGTCGAGTAAAGCGCGATGAGCAGGTTGTGGATGGCTTCGTCTTGATTACCCAAAATATTAATACAGTGCTCCAAGTAGCGCACCGCCTGGTCGTCGCTCTCGTTCTCATCCTGGTCCGCGGATGGTACAGGATTTGCTCGAGCCTGAGTGTATCGTACAAGAGAAGGTATTAGCATGCATGGGTCGAGGAAGGCAGCATCGATCCAGGCGTCCACGGTGAGCTGGGGACAGTGGTCCATGAGTTCGGGCGAGTACTTGTAGTACAAGTCCACGAATGCAGTGGACGGGTCCACGTTGTTTCGATTGAGAAACTGCGTTTGGTCGGCCAGGGACTCGACTGCCTTGTCGTGCATGCCGCGCTGAATGTAGCGCACCACGACGCGTTCGTAGTCGCCATTCATCATCGCAAAAGCGAGGTAGTCCGGGTCGCGGCCATGGCTCGCCATGAGCTTGTATATTGTGTCTTTGGCCGGGCGAAGCGTCTCTATGTGATCCGCGAGGAACTGGTGAAACTGCGTCTCTGAGGCCGTCCTCGTGCTTCGGTGGGACGGGGTGGAGGAGCTGGACGGCGTCGCTGAGGAGGTGATAGCCACAGAGTCATCCGCGACCTTTTCGAGGAAGAGCTCGGCCAGCCACACTGCGATGATGGTGCGCTGCGTCTTGCTGGAGAGAGGAAGACTGTCCAGCTTTCGGGATAGATAAGTCCTGAGCGCGTCACGCTTAGCCGCGCCAATAAACAAGAGCGCGACCTCCTCGAAGGAGCGCCTAGTGAGCGAGTAGTCCTCTGCCGCCTTCACGAACTGGCCCTGCGCGAACCTGTGATCGGCGCGCATGTTGAGTACCTTGTCGCGCTGCGCGTCGGTTTTGCAGATGGCAAAGGCGGCCTCGAACTTTGCCTCGTCCCCGTCCTTGGCCTTGTCAAGATAAAGACGCCAGGCACTGGCGTCCTCGTTGCGAATGGAGACTCTGAAGATTTGCGTCCTGGTGTAGAGCCAGATGGTGCGGCGCTCCTCGTCGAAGGCGAGCCCCAGGGCCGGGCCGTGCTGCGCGGTGTCCAGGCGGTGCTCGTACACGACTGACTCGTTGAGCTTGCTGAGCACCATGAGCCATGCCGGGTAAAGCAGCACGTAGTGGAACTGCGTCTCTAAGGCAGCGACGGGTGGGTTGGGCAGCGGCTCGCCAGAGCACTTGGTCTTGCCAGAAAAGTACACCATGTTGTGCCTGTGTGCGAACTTTTCCTCCGCAAGAGCCGCCGCGTCGAACTGCAGCTCCCCAATGTACAGTCCGGCCTCAGACAGCAGCATGAATTTGTCCGGCGGTGCGCCTTTGTCTCTCCCATCTCTCCCGTAGCAGAACAGTTGCGACCTCTCCACATCTCCCGGCAGCTCCCTGAACGCCAAGTTCTCCGGGGCCGCAAACGCTTTGAACACTGCCTCCACAGTGGGGCCCCCTGCAAACTCATACAGCCGTGTCGGCCGTGCCGTCGCTGCCAATACGAGTACTTTGCCAGATTCCGCGCGCACCACCTCCAGTCCGCACACAGCAATCTCCTGCTGCTGCTGGTCTCCTAGCCCTTGATTCTGCTGCCCTCCTAGCCCTCCTAGCCCTTGATTCTGCTGAGCGCCGGCCAGCTGGTACAGTTTCCGCACAGTTTTCTTATCCTTGATGCGCGCCGTCTCGATGGTCACCTCCCATATCGCGCCGTTCGCTGACCCCAGCAGCACTGTCCCAGTGCTCTCTGCGCTGTGTCCCGCCGCCGACCTGTCCCAGCCCACGCTGTCCACTACCACGCCTTTCAGCCGCTGGATGGGGCCCCGGGCGCGCACCACGTTGCTCGCATTGCCCGCACTGCCCGCACTGCTGGCGCTCGCCCAGTTGTGGGTCTGCAGGTAGTACACGTCGCCGCCTGCGGTGGAGAAGATGGCGTGTTTCCCGTCCGGGCTCAGGAACGCTCGCCGAACAGGATTCTTACGGGAGTCCGCGCTGCTTAGCTGAATCGCTACGCGTCGCCCGCCGGACACTAGCTCCCACGCCCACACCTGCTCGCCCGAGCCGGAACCGGAACCAGAAACGGAACCGGAACCAGGCCCCGCGTTCGCGCCGGAACCCGCCCCGCACACCACCAGCGCCAGACCTGCGGCGACGCACACCTCGCGGATGGGTCCCGGCGGGGAACCGGAACCGGGGAACCCAGCGCTCCAACTGACGGGTTCCAGCGAGAACCGCGGCTGCTCCTGGTCTGCGTCCAAGTCCAAGTCCGCGTCGCCCAACTCGTACTCCGCACCGTAGTACTCGCTAGCGTCCTTCGCGTCCTTCGCGGACACGTGGGAAGGCTGGGAAGGCTGGCCCGCCGGGGCTGCTTCGCCGAACGGGTTCCCGGCCGCGGACCCCGCATCGCCGAACGGGTTCCCCGCAGCGACCGGCGGCGACTGCGGGTTTATCTGAGACGAGGAGAGAGAGCTGCTGGTCGCAGCGGCGCTTTCCGCGAACGGATTGTGGGTGCTGGTAGGAGGATGAGGATGGTTGGTTGCGTTCCGGGGACGCCGCCGCGACTCCGGCGCGTTCCCGCTGTTCCAATCGTCGAAGAGGGACATAATGTGGTAGATAGATCTTAGTCGATACGTATCCCTGCGTATGCCGCCGAGGGTACGCGCGTACGCTCGCAGCTCTGCTTCTAATAGCGTCAGTAGTGAGTGCTACGGCAAAAGATATTCCTTCCTCAGTGGTAGGGACAGATACATGCTCGTAGGAATATGGTGGTTCCTGGAGAACACTCGCGAAGGAGAACAGAGGAGAACAGAAGAGAACTATCGAAAGGGTCTTGGTGCGAAGATTGTCCCAGCCACACTTTCCTTCTATCTATCACCTTACCATTTCCGGCAGTGCTACTAGCTAGTGATAGCGAGAGCTGTAGTCGCCACTCACGGATTTGTTTTGGCGACACTCACAGATTTGTTTTGGCGACATTTTTTTTTTTTCTGTTCGACATCTTCTTCTTCTTCTTCTTCCTTTTACCAATTACCAATAGACGACACCGCGTTGTGTCTCGTGAAAAAACCAATAAACTCATCCCTCCGCATTTATTTCGCTGGATTACAAGCAAGGAAGAGAGGGGGCAAGTTTCGATGTCACAATTCCGGGAGCGAAAGCGGCACGGTGCGTTCCAAGAACGCAGAGAACCTTGCAAATTTTCCTCATTTGTAAAATTTCAACATCGACAAATTTGGACTTTCAAATGAGCCGGTTCTCGCGAACTCCGGACTCCTTCAAAATGCTCACCCAATTCCAGAACCCAACAGTGCCTCTCCCTTATCCGCACAACTACCACACCAGCTAGAACTCGCCTTGACCAGCACTGGTCTTCCCCGTTCCTACGACCCTTCTATCCCGACGACCGCACTCCTACCGCGTGCTACGAACACCATCGAGTGCTAGAAGGAATGCATAGCACAATAGAGAGGGGCTAGTCCTATCAGTAGGAGGCGAAATGGATGATTGCTACGAATCCAAAGGTCTCTGAGGAAACTGAAGAAAGAAAGAAAGAAAGAAGGAGAGGAAGAGAGAGAAAGAGAGAGAGAGAGAGAGTGCAGTGAGGGAACGAGCGTACTCGCCCCCCACACGTACACCCACAAGTAGAAGAGGTACACACCCAAAGAGAGAGATAGGTGGAGAGATAGATAGAGAGAGAGATAGATAGAGAGAGAGAGTGAGAGGGATGTCCGCAATGGCGAGCGATGATGAGTTGGCGGCACTTGGGGCGCAGGTGACGGCGCAAAAGTCTCTGGTGCGCAAGCTGAAGGCTGAAGGCGCTCCCGCGAGCGATGTGATGGCGGCAACTGCGGAGCTGAAGACGCTTCTGGAGGCGCACTCGAGCATGCAGGCGGCCAGGGCGGGACCCACGTTTGACCGCGAAGGTCTGGAGGACGTGCTTACGCGGCGAATGATCGTGGTTCCATCGTTCGAGATCCACGGCGGCGTGAGCGGGTTCTTCGACTTTGGACCGGTGGGCTGTGCGCTCAAGGACAACATCCTGTCCGAGTGGAAGAAGCACTTTGTGCTCAAGGAGCGCATGCTGCAGGTGGAGGCCACGTGCCTTACGGCCGAGTCGGTGCTCAAGGCTTCCGGACACGTGGAACGGTTCGCGGATCTGATGGTCAAGGACGAGCAGAGCGGCGTGTGCTACCGCGCGGACAAGCTGCTGGAGGACCACATCGAGAACATGATCGCGGCGGACCCACACATGCCAACTGAAGAGCGCGAGGAATTGGAGAGGATCTTCCGCCAAGCCGACGCGTTCTCGGAACAGGAGCTCGGACAGCTCATCCGCGAGCGCTTCAAGATCGTCGCTCCGGACACCGGCAACCAGCTGAGCGAGCCATACCCGTTCAACCTGATGTTTAAGAGCATGATTGGCCCGGAAGGAACCAGCGTGGGATACCTCCGGCCGGAGACCGCGCAGGGAATCTTTGTCAACTTCAAGCGCCTGTACGAGTTCAACGGAAGCAAGCTGCCGTTTGCTGCAGCACAGATTGGGCTCGGATTCCGTAACGAGATCAACCCGCAAAAGGGCCTCATTCGGGTGCGCGAGTTTTGCATGGCCGAGATCGAGCACTTTGTGCATCCAAAGGAGAAGGACCACCCGCGCTTTGACAGCGTCAAGGACATCGTGCTCAACCTCTTCCCTTCCGACAACCAGCTCACCACCGGACTTACTCAGGAGATGAGCGCTGGCGACGCTGTGCAGAATGGCATCATCGCAAACCAAACCTTGGCCTATTTTATGGTGCGCACACATCTCTTCATGGAGCGCATCGGAATGGACATGTCACGCCTTCGCTTCAGACAGCATTTGCCGACCGAGATGGCGCACTACGCTTCTGACTGCTGGGACCTGGAGATTAAGCTCTCCTACGGATGGATTGAGTGCGTCGGCCACGCTGATCGCGCTTGCTACGACCTCCAGGTGCACGCCGAAGCGACCAACACCGATCTATCCGCTTCCCGCCGCGTTGACCCACCGCGCGAGGAGGAGTACGCCAAGATCATGCCTGACAAGAAGGTCATGGGCAAGGAGCTCAAGAAGGATTCTGGAGAAGTCATTAAACACGTTGAGTCTCTGCCTTTCGCGGTGGCCTGTACACTTGGCGAGCGCCTCGCATCTGGCGAGACCGTCGAGGTCAACTTGAGCGATGGCCGCTCGTTCAATATCACACCTGCAATGATGAAAATTGAGAAGGCCACCCGCGTGGTTCACGAGGAGAAGTACCTTCCAAGTGTCATCGAGCCTTCATTCGGAATCGGCCGCGTCCTGTATGCATTGCTGGAACACAACTTTTACCTCCGCGACGCCGAGGGTGAGGAAGACAAGAAGGTCGAAAAGGGTACCGTCGCGAGAACCGTCTTCCGCTTCAACCCAGCTGTGGCCCCTATCAAGTGCGGTGTCTGCCCAGTGCGCAAGGTTCCAGCCCAGGAGGAGCTCACTCTTCAAATCGCCGATGTTCTTCTCGAGAACGGCCTGTACTCCACCTCTGATGTTAGCAGCACCGCAATCGGCCGCAAGTACTCTCGCTTCGATGAGGTTGGCATCCCTTTCGCTCTCACCGTCGATCCACAGTCGATTACTGATGGATCCCTCACCCTCCGTGAGCGTGACTCGGCCAAGCAGGTTCGGCTAGAGTCTGTAGAGGAGGCGGTCAAGATTCTGCAGCAGCTTTGCAACGGTTCTTTGGCCTTTGATGACCTCGTCTCCCAGCGTGGAGAGTTCACCGCTTCCTCTGAATAAGCCATCAATCAATCTTGAAATCAATCAATCCACAAAAACAACCAACCCTCCTCCCCCCCAAGAACAGAGAAACTAGTTTTGTCCCACAATATTCGTTTCTACCCTCATTCATCCTCATTCTGCCTTTCGTCTGTGCACGATGCTGCGAACTGTAAGAAAACGGTGAGAGACCCAGGAGTCCAGAGAGCTTTCAACACCATGGCTGTGGCTGTGGAGTCACTCAACTCATTCGGCCACCAAACTGCGTCTTGGACATCGACGGACCCTCGAAAGTGCGCAAAGTGCGCGCCCTAAGAAACAAAGCATGATAGAAAGAAAGAAAGCATGATAGAAAGAAAGAAAGAAAGAAAGAAAGGAAAGAAAGAGAACAAACGATAATTTCTGCCGAAAAGGTGACATTTTTACATCTTTACAGACTTGACTGTCAGATGTTTTTGGTTTTTGGTACCAGTACACATAAGCTTACACAGAATAGAAGCAATAGAAGACAGAGTGTGTGACCCAACAGCGTAAAGTGATGTAAAGTGAAAGTAAAAGTAAACGAGTCTTCCCAGGGATCAACGAACAAGTTCCCCCACCGCACAACCTTGGTCGATCCTCGCGGATCCTCGCGGCGCGTACCCCTTGAAAACACCGATACCGTACACCTCGCCATGTCCTACCTTTGCGCGCGCACCTTCGGCCGTGCGCGTCTGTCCCCGCTGTCCCATGTGTCCCACCGCTGGGTCGCGTTCTCCGCGCACCGCAGCAACGCCCTGCACAGCGCTGCAAGAGATGGGACGCGCTGGGGCTGGGGCTCGTCCCAGAGGCGCGTACGGAGCTGCGCCTTGCTAGGCGGCGGGGTAGCAGTGGCGTACGCGGCGGGGACACACGTGGGACTACTGGGCGGCGAGCAGGAGCAGGGAAGCGTGTTCGGGAGCGCAGTGTGGTGCGAAGATAATGAGAATGAGAATGAGAATGCGGACGTGAAGCCTGAGTTTGAGGGTTTAATAATGCGCATGCAGGACGAGATCTGCGATGCGATCGCCAAGCTGGACGGGAAGGAGTTCCGCGAGGACAAATGGGTGCGCGAGAACAACCACGGCGGAGGCAGATCCAGGGTGCTGCAGGATGGGAATGTGTTTGAGAAGGCCGGGGTGAATGTCTCCGTGGTCAAGGGAAAGCTGCCGCCTGCGGCGGTCAAGCAGATGAAGAGCAGAGGCAAGGAGCTTGGGAATGTGGAGAACCCGCCTTTTTATGCGGCTGGATTGAGCCTTGTGATTCACCCGAAGAACCCCATGGCGCCAACCGTGCACTTGAATTACCGATTTTTCGAGGTCGGGGATGAATCCACCGGCGGAAGCCACTGGTGGTTTGGGGGCGGCACGGATCTGACTCCAAGTTACCTGTTTGATGAGGATGCCATCGAGTTTCACTCTAGCCTCAAGAAGGTGTGCGACAAGCATGATCCAAGCTATTACGAGACGTTCAAAAAGTGGTGCGACGAGTACTTTTACAATCCGCATCGCGAAGAGTGCAGAGGAATCGGAGGTATTTTTTTTGACGATCTCGAAGCCCGTCCAGCAAACTCGTCTGAGAATCTTGATGTCAAGCGCGCCATCATGGCTTTTCAAAAAGACTGCCTGGAAAGTTTTATCCCTAGCTACACTACCATCGTCAAGCGCAGAATGAACATGCCATTCACCAAAGAACAGAAGGAATGGCAACAGCTTCGCCGTGGGCGCTACGTTGAGTTCAACCTGGTGTACGATCGAGGTACCAAGTTTGGCTTGGCCACCCCTAAAAACGCTCGGATCGAGAGCATTTTGGTGTCTTTGCCTCTGACTGCGCGCTGGGAATACATGCACGAGCCAGCAAAGGGGAGCGAGGAGGAAAGAATCTCGCAGGTTTTGAAGACCCCGAAGGAGTGGGCTTTGGACACCAAGCAGCTCCGAGAGGTTCCGTTTGAGGAGTTGCTGGAAGAGATCATGAAACGCCAAGCAGCTGAAGCTGATGCCGCTAAACAGAAGAAATAGACCACATTCAGCACTTTCTCTCACCGCGCCATACTCTCAGCAAAGTGGCGTTCCTGCCCAGTTCGGATGGCCGTTAGGTATGGTGAGGAGTTTTTGATTCGGCTCTAGCTCGCTCTTTCTAAATCCTACAAAAACACGAGCAAGGGGTACAATACAAATCGGCGATTAATCTGCGCTGCGCAATATTTAACCCAACCATGTCGTCTTATTTTACTTGTTTCTGATACTGCCAGTGCAGCGCACCGTCTCCTTATTCCATCACCCCGAAGAAATTTCTCTGCGAATCTCTCGCTTCTGATTTTTACTGTTCTTCTTTCTGATTTTAATTTGAGTGAAGGAAGGGCAAGTTCCATTCCATCTCCCAAAAACAGAGGAATCTCGTTCTGGCCGCGTTCACGGATCGTTCCAGATCGTTCACAGAAGTTTCTGTCTCCACAGCTGAAGTCCTATGACTCGACAGGGTATTTCCTAACAGTCCAGGGACCAGTCATCTTTTGTTCCTTTTGTTCCCTCGTAAGAGCACTCGGGAGTTCCATACCAAAAACCTTTTCGTTCTTACAGTGAATTACGCATTCTTATGAATAGATATATTGGCACTAGTCTTGGGCGTTTGTTTTTCTGAGTCGTGTTCTGTTCTGAAAAATTCCTGTTTTCGTTATCGTTTTCGCTCGCAAATTGTCTGCGAACACCAGCATTCATTCATTCACGATTGATTGAGATTGTTTGACAGAGATTGATTTTGAGAGATTTGAGATGATTTGAGAGACATGGTGGTGATTTCTGGTGAAATATTGGCTTACTTACCTTACATTTCCACGCGGCATTGTTCAACAATAAACGAACGTGAAATGGGTGGGAGGGAGAAAGAGTGCTCTTGCTACTCTTACTTCTTGCTTGGAGCATAGTGAGTGAGTGAGTGAGTGAGTGGGAATTTGCGGACCCTATTCACCAGCTGTACAGGAAGCGTAGTTGCGCACGCATCTCCACATCCACGGTGACTGACAGTACTCAGTGCTCAGAGCTCAGTATCAGGTGTTGTATTTGCTCCTTGCCTTGCTCCCTTTTCATCACTTTTCTCAAAATTCAGAAATTCAGAATTCAGAGTTCATGTCCCAGGCGGCAGTGCTTTTGCGCGGCAATCAGACAGTCAGACAGTCAGAAAAACTAACAGACTTGAGCAATGCACAGTGAAAAGAAATGGCTTTCTTCTTTCTTTCTTCGGAGCGAGCTCGCATGAGCTCGCCCTCCCGCGTCCTCTAGCTCAACTATGCTCAACCACAACAACTACAACAACTACAATCGCGAGTGGGAGTGGGAGGCACTTCTATCGCGAATAGAGCAGACCAGTCTGACCATGTCTGACCAGTCAGAGCAGCGAGTCGGGTTAGCACCAACCAGTACAAGCTACGGAATGCACATCAACAGGTGTCAGTCACTCACTTTAATCTGTACTGGTACTAACTGTAAGTTAGTCCTTGCCTGCCTTCTTTCTTTCCTTCCTGCCATCACTGTGAGCAGAGAGAGCAGAGTGTCTGACTGTGACAGTGAGGCTGGGTGGGCGCTGACAGACAACCAACAAAACCAAAACCATAACCAAAACCAAAACGTGAAACCGACAATCCAATACGAAAGTAACAAGAGAGAGAGAGAGAAAGAGAGGGGCGCAAAGCGTATCGTGGCACGGTCGAGCAGCAAGCACTGAGGCGCAGCAGCAACGGAAACGAGGTGGGAAGTCCGACGAAGGAGAGCAGCTAGCCGAGGTCTTGGACGGCTCGCTGTTGAAAAAGTAGTGCAAATTGAGTCAGAGTGGACAGACAGGATGGTGGTTTGAGGTTCGAAGGGGTCATTCGATTGTAGGTGCTTGCTTCAGTTGATCGTGTAATTATCAAGTGAACATATTGTGGCCTGGTGAACATCCAGCAGGGTTCGGGGAGACAACGTGTTGCGTCGTGCTTCAATTTTTGCGATTTAGTTTCGGAAAGGATGACGGAAGTTTGCTCAAGCGCCAATCTCGGTTTTGGAAACATGGTTGGCACTGATTTTGGCGCAAAGTACAATGGCGTGGCTGCAACGGACGGGCAGGCCACGACCGTGAATGTGTTCAAGGAGAGGCTGGAGGCCATTTGCCCAGTCTGCCCTGACTTTTTGGTTCCGACTGTTCTTGAAGGCATGTTGGGAGACCTTGTGAGTCAGCTCTCCGCTGCCGAGCTCGCAGAGACCTTTTCCTCGTTGGTGTCCTGCCGCACCACCAATCACCAGGGATACGAGTTGGGTCTTAAAGCGCTCGAAGGCTGTGTTCGCGAAGGTGCTGTCACCTTTTTCGCGCGTCTAAACAGCATGTCTGTAGATGAGATTAAAGCTTTTCGCCTCGAAAGTTCTGCATCGCTCCAAGCTTGAGAGAAAAGGGCGAACAGATCCTTCGCGGGTAGCCTTTAACATCAAAACAGTCCATAGATGATATAAAAGAATCAAGTAAACAATTCCATCTTTTGTCCTTCATTACTGTGAGTATCAAAAGTGTCAACGTGAGACCGGTTGACCGGCCATTTCTTGCGCGCAGGTTTGGTTGTGTTTTAGTACTTACGCGACGTGAAAAATCAGAAGAATTGGCAACCCTTTCAGGCAGAATGCAACGCCAAGGACGATGTTACATACTGGGCGTTACTCTCGCTCCATATTCAGCGACACCAGGGGGCAGGATCTCCCTTGAACCTTCTTTCTTGGTTGTTTATGAATTACGGGATCTTATTTCTTAAATGTAAAGTATCTCTTGGCAAGGTCGGAGTCCACTCCAACCAGGCCGCTGAGGCAGTCCAGTCGTTCAAACCCGAACGAGGTGTAAAGGTGCATGGCAACGTCATTTTGTGGATTAGCAAAGAGGCACACTTCGTCGACTCTTCCGCCAGTGCTTGCATCTTGAAAAAGTCTTGTGCAAGTCTCATGCAGCATTGGTTTTGCAAGGTTTTTGCCGCGAACAGATTCGTCAGTGTACACGCAAGTGATGCGTCTTTGGACATGTTGTTTGTCAACAATGCAAGGCGTGAAGGTGACCAATCCACTCCACGTAGAGTCCTCTTCCTCAGTCCGCATGAGCAACGCTGTTTTGTTCTCCACGAGGCGGAGAGCGCCAGCCCGCAGCTCTTTAAGCTCGTCTTCCGCCGAATAGCCTGATCCCGGTCTTTCGACCAGAGGGTGATGCCTGAACTCGTGCGAGAGCCTCACAATATCCTCCACATGTTCTTCGCCGGCCTCGACGAACTTTGCGCGTTGGTTTGGAGCGCTGAGCTTCTCAAAGCGTTCTCGAGGGAGCCGAAAGGTGATACAAGGAAACAATTGAGGATCCTCCTCCATCGTGGAATCGAGCATGGACCCGAGCATGACGCCCGTCACCATGTCAAAGCCTGGCAACACAGTCAAATGGTCAAACAATCGTTGCAGCGAGCTCCTGGGGTCTTCCAGGTTGCTCTCCCAAGATGCTGCCAAGAGACCTCTGGACAAGTAGGCAGCACACACACATTTGCCCCCCTTGTTCTCATCCATTAGTGCCGCACAAGTCCATCCCTTTTGAACGGCTAAAATCGCCGATGTAAACGTGTGTCTTTCGCGTTCATTCAGGTACATATCCGCGACCTTGTCTCGACACGCGTCGCTCAAGTCATCGCTCGTGAACACCGACACTGACATTGGCATTGGCACTGGCACCACCGACATGCCCTCTATCCCGTGCGTTCCCATCTTCCAGCACTGTTCACTTTCGGGGTCTGCTTGCCACATTCGGTGACGGTCGCGGATTATCTTTGCGAGCACTATAACTTCAAGACTTTGCTTTTAGCCAACAAGAAAGGTGTGTTCAACTTTCAAGATTACGGTTGTTCTACTCCGGAAAGTAGCACTCTCTTGGACTTGACTTGGGCGCCAAAGTTGCACGGAGATGGCGTCAATGCTTTATTAACAGTAAAACAGTAAATTCGATAATCGAGACTACTGAGCGAGCGAGCGAGTGGGCGTCAGAGAGTTATTAAACTGGAAGGTGGCAAGTGCTCAAGGTGCGATTGTCTGCATCCATGCATCTGAAAACATCAACCGTACTTTTCGATGCCAGGCCTGATGCGTTCGTTTGGGCCCAATCCATGATGTGCAGCAAGGCACTCTCAGACGAGGTGCGAGGTTTCGCTCCGGCTTGCCATGCTCAATTCACGGTCATGAATTAGGGCTTGAGAGTTTTTGAAGGGTGTCGGTGCTCGAGTACCAGCTGGGGAATGAGACTTGACTCTGCAAGTCAGTCCGTCAGGAGAAGGTCAAGTTCCAATTGTATTATTTATGCCTCGATTCAATGCGTTCTTTCATTTCAATCCAATTGACAATAAAGCATTTGTTAGACGACGCTGGAGGCAAGCAGGTTCAAGTGCGACAGATCCCTCGATGGACCGGGTCGGAGTGTCGATGCTTTCTCGCGCCCTCAAACGATGGCGCACGACGCGGAAGGCCAACAAGAACGCAGGTCAAGACGACGAGCTGAATTAGTGATCACGGCCAGTGGCCCAAACTATTTACTGCACCAGATTCTCGGTGACTGGCGATGGGAACCATTGCCGGGCGGTAGAGCGAGAGCGAAGATGCAACAAGTTATTCCTCCAAAGCTCTGGAATGTACATCGATCCGCAGCAGGCCTCGAGACTGGACCGAGAATGATGCGCAATTACGCGCACGAGTCGCCTTTCCATCTTGTCACGCAAGGGGTGGGCGACTTCGTCGGCCGCATTGTAACCGGTGCTGCCGTTGTTGGCTTTGGGGTTGTTGGGGAGTTCGTTGGGTTGTGAGTAGGAGATTTTGTCGGTTTCATGGTCGGCGCTTTGGTCGGGTATTTCGTCGGAGACGCCGTCGGTTTCGACGTAGTTGGAGATTTTGACGGCCTCGATGTGGTTGGCTGAGATGAAGTCGGCCACAACGTCGGAGCATTGTTCGGAGCCTTTGTTGGTGACGCGGTCGGCCATGCGGTTGGCCAAGCAGTAGGCCATGCGCTCGGAGCACTGGAGCTTGGGGGCCGAGGTGGCTCGTCAATGGTCGGCGATGGAGTTGGCTGAAAAGTGTCCAGGGAAGTGGAGGTCGGCGAAAGGGTAGCTTGGAAAGCGGAAGTCGGCGAGAGGGTGGCTTCCCCGCTCGAACTAAACGTTGGAGCAAGAGTTGCCTGCGACACCTCTAGGTTGTCCACGGTGTCTTTTGTGGCCTCTGAGGACTCGCCCGTTGCCGTCGTGACAGCCACGGCAGCCGCAGTTGCGACAATGGCAGCGAGGAAGAGCGCAAGGAGAATCTTCGTCATGGGCACTGGCGCCCGCGGCACATTGTACGCCCCAGGGGGAGGCGAGTCCGTGATGGGCGCCGTCAGCCCACCGGAAGATCCACCTTCGACGTCCATTCTCTTCTCGCGCCACGGCGAAGAATTCCAAGCACTTTGCTCCTATAAAAGCTTTGCTCAGCAGGATCAATGTCGGATCTGCAAGTTCGCAAATTGGGTAATTCGGATCTGCCGACAGCCCGTTTCAGCGTTTGCGTTTGCGCTCACTAAGCTTACTGCTGAATGCTGATGAAGAGCTTGCAGAGATCCAACATGCCTCCCTCTCCTCACACTCTCGCTCACACGCAATCGATCACTCACACCTCCTCACACCGCACTCACACTTACTGTCTCTCTCTCTCTCTCTCTCTCGGCATTAAGTCTTAACACGTCGCGCGTTTGCTTTGCTTCCTTTTGGCCTATGCTTAGCACGGCGTGCCACGATCCCTGGAGTCCCTGGCGACGAGATCTGTCACGGTTCTAAGCTTCCAACGTGAAACCAAAAATAAAAACAAAGAATAAAAAAATGTTGAACTGCAAGTGGGAATATCTGAATTGATGGATTGATTGTTGAGCGATTGATTGTATTGATTGATTGATTGTCGACGCCAGTTTGTGGCAGAAGTGCGACTAGTTTACGCGCTAGCGAGTCACTCGCACACCTCTTGCCGCACACCCTGCTGCCGTGTTTATAGATCACTGATTTTGAACAAAACTTGATTGAGAGATTTTGATTGACTGTGTGAGAGAGAGAGAGACTGCGAATAATTAGTTAGGCTTACTTCTCATTGAGGGAAAAAAAGAAGACCTTCGGCCTATTTGACACCTTTCACATCCTTCGAAAGCCTTTGACGTTCGACCATCAACGCAGAAGTACTGGTACTCAGTACTGTACCTCTCTGTTTGGCAACAATTTGCTCTCTCATTCACGTCCATCTATCTCTCATTCTCTCTCTCCGGGCTTCTCGGTATTCCTTGGTCCTCCCGCTCCGTCAGTCTATCCAACCATCTCACTCATCGCACACATCTCGCACATCTCACTCATCTCGCACTTGTCGCCAGTCGCTTGCTGCTTCTGATGCGGTCGTCTGAAAGCAAATTACAGTTGAGGAAGAAGTGGAAGAAGATGCAAAATTCACTCAGCAAGAAACTTTTTCGTTCCATCGATAGGATCGATTGTGGCTTGACTTTGACTGTGAATTCGCGAATGAATTAGATCAACTTTTATGCAAAAGACGCTTGTCTGGGGAGGCTCGGAACTGTGTGGGCGTGCTTGCTTCCTCATCGGTGATTCCCGCTGTCCTTGCAACAAACTAAATGGGTTGTCGTCGTGCACTGTGTGGTCGGGCAAGTGAGACCAAAGCGATGGCCTCCACGAGCCACCCACGATACTATACAGTGAATGGCCGAAAAGGATTGGGTTGCTCACATTGCCAGCGTGTAGAATTTAGAAACAAGCCTTGAGCAGCCACACCGTGGAATGCTTTGTCACGGTGGCGGTGTGTGAAACGGCCTCTCTCTCTCCAACCTTCTCGATTGGTTAGTTTGGTTAGTTTGTTCAGACACTTTCTTTGGTCTGCAAAGCGGCTCCTACCGGCCACCGAGTCACCCTGAGACGGTCACGGTGGGTGGCAGGCCCAGCAACAGCTCTATAACTCTCGACTGGAGGTGTGCGCGCTACGCGATAAACGATAAGCTTAGACAGTTGCTGCTGTTGCTGTCCCATCTTCTACTTTCCTCAAAGAAAGAATTCCAGGAATTCCAGGACAGGTTTAGGCTCAACGAAGGAAGACGGCTGGTAAACTCGTCGAAGGACACGCTCACGCACTAACAACAGTGATTGGGGCTCGTCGCGGTTCCGAGTAGGCCGGTCTCCCTCTTACTCTCTCTCTCTTTCTCTCGTTGTCCTGCAATTTTTGTTTATAATCGAGGGCGAGACAAACCTCTGACCGGGGCTGTGTGCGACGACAGCGTGCGTCTATGAGCGAGCGAGTACAGAAGTCGCTCGCTGTCAATCTCTCCGCTCCGTCCATGTGATACATCAACTTCACGTTCCCTGCTTCTTTTTTTACGAAAGTGCAGCCGAAGCAGCAGACGGCATGAACGCCGTGGCGGATTTGAGTTGCCTCGTGAAGGTATGACATGAGTCCCAGTGAAATTTGTTTGTTTGTTAGCTTTGTTGTTGAAATACTTTTCAGCACCATGTTGTCAGAGTTGTTGCTTCCGCTGTCTCCAAAACTCAAGTCAATCGATCTTGATTTAAAGTTTAGAAGAATGAAAAAGAAGAATGTCAATGAAGCGGTGTGTGCTTTGAGAAAGTTATACATTACAAATTACATTGGTGGGTTGGTGGTGGTGGTAGTGGAGATAGGATGGGGGAGGCAAAGTGACAAATGTATCTCGCTGTTTTTGGCGCCGCTGTGGTCACACTTTTGTGAACTCCGCATCTCAGCTTGAGCGGGGCTACTTGGTGATAAGGCGTGACATTCGGAAGGGCTTAAACGACCCGCCCAAAGTCTCCTTGCCATCGCTGGACGATCGATTGGTGTTCGTCGGACATTCTCTGGACAAACTCTTGCTCAGTCGACGCCACTGGCCAAATCAGTTCGCATCGCTGAAGAACCATGGCCAAAATCATGTCCACGATTCTTGATTGTGTCGAAATGCTTGTGGACGAGGAAGCGGATTCCTCTAGTGCAGCAAATTTGCGCTGATCTGCTCGCAAGCGGTCGAATTCTGCTTGCGCTTCACTCAGAGAATACTCAACATCTTCCAAGCGCTCCTGACAGCCCGCCAGCAGTTCAGGGTCTAATTCAGGGTCCAGCTCTGCCATCATGTTTGCGAGATCACCTTGAAGTTGCTCCAAGCTATTCAGGCGATCCAATACCTCTTGGCGTTCAAGCATGGCAATTTCCTCCTTGGCAGTGAGAATCTCGAGTTCCTCGAGAATGGCAAGCTTCCAAAAAAGAGACCGAGAACATTGCAGAATGAGGTCTTTAACCCTTACAACACTCTCAAAGTCGTCTCCTTGGCCCTCGCTCGACCAGGCTTTCTCGCAGACATCCAGCCAAAGATCAGAGACTTTGACAAGCTCAGCTCTTTTCTCGCTGTACAATGCTACTGGGTACTGGACCGTGACGAAACGAACTTGCGGAAACATTTTTCCTAGCTTGCTGAGATCTTCTGACAGAGTTTCCGTGGTAGAGTGAAACAGCGCTTTCGAGTCGAACAGCGTCTCCAGCATCTCCTCGAGGCCATCTCTGGTGGAGTAGAGCTGCTCCTGCACCTCGTGCTGCATTTGCTGGCTCGTCATCGCGCCTGACTGATCGTACATGTCTGCGTTAAGTATGAGGAGCGGGAGATCCTCTTCCTCTTCCTCGTCCTTATCCATATCCTCGCCCATGCGAGAGCTTTGAGCCTTGCCCACATAATCAATCTCTTCATCTTCATCTTGTTCCTCGCTTCCCTCGCCTAGTGCGATGGCTTCGTGGTCTTCCTCCCAAATCGGCTTTGTCTCTGTCAACTCCTCCCATGAATCTTCCACCACCCGCTTTACGGGCTCATCCCAGGAGTCCGTGGGTGGCATTTCCTTTGCATCTTTGGCTGTCGACTCCTCCAGTTCATCGTCTCCGTGTCCGATGGCAGCGCGAGCCACAAGTGCGGGATCAATGCAAATCGAATTATTCACGGAGCTTCCGCCAGCCTCTTTCCACATTGAGAGCTTCCCTGCGCCGGCAGTGGCGACACCAATGCCATCGTTCTGAGCGCGTCTCTTGGCCGAAGTGCTTCCGCTGGGCAAGTTTGTGAGCTTGGTTAGCTTGAACAGCTCCGGCTTGAGCCGACCTGCCGGAATAACCGTGCCATTCGTAAAGCTCGCGATTAGCCCTGCTTGGAGCTCTTCCTCTGTCAGCTCATCTGATCTGACCAGCGCCTTCTTCCTCAGTTTGGCAGTCTCCAGGTGCGCCAGTCTCTCGAAACGCAGTCTCTCCACGTGCTCTTCTTCTAGCTGCAGCGTGAAACCCTTGTCATCTTTGTCGGCCATCTTCTCGCTGCTCTTCTGACCGATGGCAGTATGCTTTCTTTCTCTGTACCGCCTTTTACGTATGCGCGTATGCGCGAGGACGTAAATTACACGATGCGAGGACTCGATGCTAAAGAGAGAGACAGAGAGTGAGTGAGAAATGGCGGAGAGGTTGTGCACGCCAGTCAATTCTAATTACCTCATAACGATACGAGTCACTAGAGTTTGTGTGTTCATGTCAGATGATTTAGATGATTTCGATGATTTAGATGAGCCAGATGGACAGAAGCGAACAGATTTAATTGAGACTTTGGTGAACACAAGCAAGATGGCTGAATGGGAATTGAGGGATGAAATGCTCAGCGTTCTGGATTTGTGGGTTTGTGGAATGGTGGTTTCTGAGAATGGGAGATTATAAATTCACAGTCTGTTTTGACGATGGGATTTTCGAGAGGTGTGTAAGATGAGATTTCGGTAAAAGCAAAGCACGAGTACTGACTGTGGGTCGTGCACTGGCCGGCAAATAAGAAACAGGTGGTACAGGTGTCACTTGGCTAGCCACTCAAAGCTAAAGAAAGCCTTCGGTGAAGTCCAGCCGCAGACCTGTGAGCTCTTTGCTGAGCGACCAGAAGATGTGAAACGAGGCGATCCACAACCGCGCTCTCTGGGATCCGTGCGTTTTTCGCAGGATCATGTAAAGTACAGTGTAGAGAATGGTACGGCGGAGAGTCTCCGTAGGTTTGGACCACTCCGTTTCGACTCCTTCGATGCCCCAGCCAAATCTTCGCTCGATGTATCGAAACACCGAACCACCAATACCGGCAATCAAAGCCGCAAAGAACGGTGCGGTAGGGTTCTCCGGAAATAAGGTGCTTGCCTTCTCAACGCTGCCGCAAAGTGTCGTGGAAGAGTCCACGGCCTCAAATGTGGTCAAGATCAAGCTAGACGCCGTGCGAGGCGTGCTCGTCAAAAAGTAAATTATATCAAATGGACAAAGATACACCGCAGCATACGCCATTAGCCAAGCCTTGTGAAGGTCTTTGTTCTTGAAAAGGCTCGGGGCCTGTCCCATAGCCCAGTCCCGCGCGTGGGTTCCCCCAAAGCCATGGCAGAAGAAGGCGCACACCAAATTATACGTCACTGACAGCTTGCTCGGCCCGCCTTCAAGCGATTCTCTGTACTTTCTCCACGCCACAAAGCTGCTCACACAGTGCATGAACATAAGGTCCCACGGATATCCTGGCGCCAGGATTACTTTATTCACAAGGTATTCTTTCAGACCATTTGCCATTTTCCCAACTTCGCTGCCACTTCCCACAAGATCACCTCCTCTGCTCCATAGCTTGGAAGCCGAACCCATCTCGCCCACACTATTCGGCTGCTTCTGCTCTTCGACAACAAATCCCAGTGGCTATGTTTGATGAAAATAATCTCCCAATAAGTTTGTTTCTCTGTTCTTGATTGACTTTTTCCAAGTCACATTCGTCGCACATTATTCTGCGACGCACACGGCGCCTATGCGCGAGTCAGCTTTATCTACGAATCACTACGCACACCACTACGAGTCCAGATAGGATCGGACTTTTGCCTAGCTAGCTACCTAGTAGAGAGTACTGGATATCGTGTCTTAGGAATCTTAGGAGCGGAGTCTGTCGAGGATCAATTCCTTGTTCCTGATAGATCCGTTCAGGAGGGTAGATGATGAAACTTGTGATAATAATCAATTGAAATAATTCACTGTCAAAGCAGGAAATGCGGAGTGGATCGATTGAGAGGCATCCAAATTGAAGCTCGACGATGACGTTCGGCGTTGGAGATGTGTATTTTTGCACAGTTTTAATTGAACACTCTGGACAGATTCCGAAAGCAATTCATGCGCATACCGAGCGATTGTAGAATGTAGTTATCGACGAGACCTGGCCAGATGGCGAATGCTCACTGCCGTACTGCCGTACTGCCGTCGCTTTGAGCTTCGGTCAAGGCAGCTAAGGATGCAGAAGCTAATTAGCTTTGGAGCATCTGATTGGAAATGCAGTCGTGGATGAGGGCCGTATGTACAGAGCTTGTTTTGTGTCTCGCTAGTGTGAGGCCAAAGTGGAAGGCCGGGCTCGAGAAAGGCTGCCAGGGACGCTCGCGCGAAGAGAAATGAGCAGGGGCTGAGAAAAGAATGGCCACGGAGGAGGAGGCGCTGCTGCTCTTGAAAGAGTCTGGGCGTAGCGTGCGTCGAAAGTCCAAAAGTCTGTCCGAGCAATACTTGAGCAAGCAGGACTTTCAAGCTGTTCAGCTTCGAAAGACGAATGGAAGCAGCAAACTGCAAAAACTCGACAGGGAAGAGTGTGTGCGAGCGATTCGCTCGCATAGGTTGCCTTTGCGCAGGATCCACCTTCTTGAGAAAGCATTCGCGGAAATTGAAGATCCGACAATGCTGGACTGTGCAGCGCTCAAGAATTGCTTGGCGCAGAGCACTCTGCTTGCACGGCCATACATGGTGCAGTATTTTGGAAATGGACTAGTAGAGTACAGCTTCACACCAGGTGAGTTGCGGTCTCGATTCGTTCACAAAAAGGAGTTTTTCCTGTTTTACATCTGGCAAAGCTCGATGCACCCAAGGTTTCGGGATTTCAATGCTTTGCTCTCGGTTAAGGAGGGGGTGAAGCCAAACGTCTTCCACAAGGAGCTGGAGGAAATCGCTGCGGCCAGCTCATTATACATCTCGCCGCACAGCCTTTGCCGCGAGAACTGGGTAAAATGCGATCGCAGAAAAAAGGCAAGTCGTTCTGGAAACCGCAAGTCCGCTCCCGGTCCCCAAACCGGTGAAGAGCCGTGTCAGCTTTTGGACGACGAAGATCCCGACGAAGATTGGCTGGACAACTTGAAGAAAAACGCTTCTACCACCTTCTCGGAAGAAGACGCCTCCACGTCGTCCTGGTGGCCGTCCATAATTAGAGACCATATCTTTTATCAGGATGCATCCCTGCGTGGTTGGTACGAAGGCGAGGAGGAGGGGTCATACTTTGTGCTTTGCAAAGCACGCGGCTTAAAGGTTGCAGAAAACGAAGATATCAGCATCAGGTATCTTGATCCGCGCGACCCAGAACCAACGCTAGAGAACCCCGACCTCCATCCAGAAGGATACAAGTCACGCTTGAGAGCTAGGGAAGAGCGACTGGAAAGGCTCTCGAATGAGAAGGCTATAGACGATTTGTTGGAGCAATGGTGGAGACTAGCTGGTCCAAATCCGACAAAATCACAAAGTAAGACCAGCGAAATTGTGAGGAACTCGGCTCACGCAGAGAATCTTCTGTACATCCTTGATCATAAGCAGTTGCTCCGTCAGAAGGTCGCTAGGTTGTACGGAGTCAAGCATCCAAAACCGCTCAACATTCCCAAGCTCAGTGGCCACGCAGTAAACGGCAAGGGTCGTAAGGAGGTGGACGATGATGAGCTTTCAGTCGTGGACGAGAACGAGGATGATAAAGGCGATGATGCAGAAAGCTCAGAAGGCACAACTCGCACAAGCGAAGAGCGCACCGACTTGGAGAGGTACAGACAACTTGCAATAGAACGAGAAGAGCGCAAGTACATTCGGCAAGCGGTGCTTGAAGGTAAATTCTCTTTTGATCCAGAAATTTTGTGCTCGGTTGGGAATCCGTTCGACCGCGAGGAGGGGAAGAGAATCAACATAGAGAAGCAAATGGAGCGGAGGGAGACGGAGGCAAAGCTGGAAGTGGTTCGGGAAACCATTCGTCAGACGGAGAAGATACCCTGGACGGAGCTTGAGATGACTTTTCAAGGCTTCGTTGAGCTTGACTTGGCAATTTTCTGCTCGCTCCTTGGTGATGGCAATGAGAATGATCGAGTCGCAGTTGAGCAAGCCATAGCTGACTTTGAGCGGATTAAAAAGCAACACAATTTGGTCAGCGATCGTATTCCGAAAGCCTTGTGGAAGCGGCAAATGCTCGAACTGGCTGATGTTTGGACAAATACTGCCAAAGTCGAGGAGTACGTGCTATTCCTTTCGGAGCTTTTGCAATTGGTATCTGCCAACGATGCGTTTCTTGGAAAGGAACAGGCAAGGCAAGTTTTTAGAGCCCGTGAAATAGCCCAAATTGTCCCGACCGATTCGAAGCCCTCCAAGAACATTGCAAGCACTTCATGCTCGGCCGCAATTGAGTCACACAAAGCTTTTGGCGAAAGGTGGCCAGACACTCTTGGCGGAACCTATCTACGACCCCAGGCTTGGAGCCTGGGCTCCAGAGATCCGCTGCAGGACATTCTTCGATATCCTATGAGAGGTGCCGAGTCGCCTGGCCCAGTGTACATGCCGTCTGAAAAGGCGTCGTCCAAATCAACAAATCCCCCTACCTTCCTATACGGCAAAGTGTACACGGAGAAAGTCGAGCCTTTAAAAGAAACACGGCGGACTCTTGACAAGAAGTCACTGCGAAAGTCGGCCAACAGCTCTTCCATGCCAACGCTGGACGCAGTCTCAAGTGCAGTGCAAAAATTCTCGTTCCAGCACCACAGTTCATCCCGCAACTCTGCTGCAGCACATTCTCGCCGGCCTTTGTCCCTCTACATGAGCTCCAAAAGCAGCAAAGTCTCACAATCTGCTGAAAAAGAGCTTGCCCTTCACAAGTGAATGGCATCACAAGTGCCAAGACGGGGGCTCTGCTCCACAGCCACGTCTATGGAGAACTCCGCTCCAAAGACGCCAATGGCATCAAAGACATCATAGACCAGGAAACCGACCGTCTCATGGTTTCACGGCCCAGGGCTCAAGCTTTCAATTGTCCACTATCTTCTCTTTTGTTTATTGTCTTTCTTTTCTTTTCTTTTCTTGATAACAGCCGCCCGATGGAAACGAACTGCAAACCAATCCATCAACGCGGGACGCACTGCAATCTGTCGATCAATTTTCGCGTTGCTTTTCCAACACCCTCTCCGTTTCATCTCAATCATCTCAAACAAACTAAACAAACTAAACTATCAATCAATCAATCAACACCAATGGAACACATAATGGAACGTGGAAAACATGGAAAACCAGTGTACAATACTACAGCCAAGTTACGGGCACTCACATTCAATACTCAGTTTCCATTTCCACTTTCCACTTTCTTTGCCCTCAAACTTTTCGTCTGCCGCAGTGTCCTCGCGTACACACAAACAGGGTACGCGCATCTGCGTGGCGCCTTTCGTAGGCCAGTGGAGGCGCTCGCTGCCAACGCTCAATTACTTACACTGTGAGCTCAACCGTGGCGTGTTCAGGAAGTCTCGGAAGGTGAAAAGGGGAAGACAGTTTGCGCCGCACTGAGAGAGATAGAAACGGCAGGAGGCAATGAACGCGGAGGAGTGGCAACAGGGCATCGACGAGGACATGCTCATGGCCCTGGACGACGAAGATAGCTCCGAGAAAAAAGCTTCAAAAAAGCCAACCGGAGCGGCAAAATCTCTGTATCCGAATTTGCAAGATATACCGGAGCCTCGGAAGCCGCAGACGCAGACGCAGAGACAGAGTCAGAGTCAGCGGGCGGCGGAAAAGAGCCAAGGTCGGCCGATGTACCCCACTCTACCGCCTGAACCCCCGAAGCAACAGGCTCAGCCAGCAGTGAAATCTGCAACGGAGACAGGAGTCGATAATGACCATGGCACATCTGAGCAGGTGCACGCACCGAAAGAAAAGGCGAAAAAGAAGTCGCGGAGTGCACTTGACAAGTTGAAGGAGAAGATCACGAGGTCGGGTAGCTCTGGCAGGAAACTCGCGCCTCCCTCGGCGAGGGGCGCAGCGACTGCTTCGAGCCAGATGGAAGCAGCGGCCGAAGGTGGTGATGAGAATGAATCCGAGGAAGAGAACCAGCACTTGGAGCTGCATTCAGATCCTTTGGCGCAATGTTGGTTTGAAGTGTTTGAGCAGGTCGGCTTACCGAAAGAAGCCGCTGAAGAATATGCGCTTGGCTTTAGTAAATTTGGAGTTGACGACACAAATGCGGGTGAGCTCGAGGATGCTGACCTGGAGCAGAACGGGATCCAGGATGCTCATCATCGGCAGATCATCTTACAGCTGATTCAGGCCCTCATCAAGCACCACCAGCAACAGCAAGAGGGGGAGATCGGGGCTGCTGCCGAACCGCCGGCGCAGCAAGAATATAGCTGGACAGATGTCGAGAAATCAGAAAAACAGATGGAGAAGGAAATCAAGCACGTCGAGCAGATAGAGGCGAGGATCGCAAAGATCCTTGCTGGGGATACGGATAGACAAAGAGCTTTCAGAGCGCGCTTGGCCGAGGAACGAGCTAAACGCGATGCAGAACGAGAGGAGCGAAGACGCCAGAGGAAACTTGCAAAGGCCCAGCGCGAGTATGACAGGGTGAAGCACGACCTTGAGCATTGAACGCAGTATCTATTTCCTCCTACCACCCAGAACTCTATTTTTTTTTTAATTATCAAATATGTATGTAATCTCGTCACTCTCTCGTCTTTCCATTCGCAGAGCAAGTTCCGAAGGATCCTAACTGCAAAACCAAACCGACCCGACTCGTTGCCATAAAAGGGTCAATCTTCAGCCCGGCAACACAATAATGCCTTGCTCTGATTTTCACTCTGCGATCCCTGCAGTGTCCCTGCACTCAACTAAGTGTTCTCCAATCTGGATCTGCAAATTACAGATGCAAAAGCATATTCGGCACTGAGCGGGAGTCCTCCCGGCCTGAGAATGGTTCAGCTCCCAGCTCTAACGATCAATAAAGCACAACCCAGCTCGACTGCAAGCCCACCCTGTCAAAGCATCTCGAAGCTTCCAAGTCAACTCCCCCGGCACTGCTTACAGTCCGAGTCCGAGAGTTTGAGAGTCCGAGAGTCTCGCCATCTTCCAACTCCTCTCGGTGCACACTTGGTGGTCTTACACATTCCCCGTGGCTGAGCTTGATGATAAACTTTTAAGCAAATTTTCAAATGAGCTTGTAAGTTATAGCTACTAGGGACGGGGCGACTATCAACTTTGCCGAACGACTAAGGAGGACGGAAGAAAGGAAGGAAGGAAGGCGTCTCGAACATCAGCAGCGCGAGTCGTCATGTGGAATTCGGATCATGGATTATGGCTCACAACTTACACTTCATAATCACGTGTTCATAATCATAACAACTTCACCCAATCAAAAGAATCCGTGTCCTTCATGCATCGACGCCGGGAAAATACGATAAGCTTACGTAACGAGTGAGTGATAGTGCGCCAGCGCGAGCTAGGACGGTGCGAACAGCACTGACTGTGAGTCTTTGTAGTCTACATCCACTTCCAAGGACATCCCATACACCATAACTTACATACTTTACATACACACCATACTGTCATCTTTGCTCTTTGCGGCAGTCCACATACCTTGTGCGCGATAGCTGAGCAAGGTACAGCCAGTGGCGTCAGCTGGCAGCTGCGGATCGTCTCTCGTTTGTTTTGTCCATTGCTTTCGTCGCCTGCACCGTGGCAGAGCAGCTGCGGCTTCGCGTTCTCCGCTTGCTCCGCTTGCTCGACGACCTCGGGAAGAGATATATATATAGAGGGACGGGAGGGGTGTGCCCTCGCGCGAAGAAGGAGACCGCACGGTCCCGTTTGCGGCGTGCCGCTGACAAGGTTTTCTGTTTCGTGGGGAACTTGGCGGATTTCAGGGTTTGGGAATCGATCTGGACGGGAAGAAGGGGAGAAAATGAAGGTGTCTTGCGTGACTTTAGAAGGGGATGTGGTGCAGGCGGAAGTGGACGACCAGGACTCTCTGCAGGACTTGGTGAATGTAGTCGCCGCGAACTTGGACGTCGACCCTGGGAGAGTTCGGATTGCGTTCCAGGGTGACAACTCGATCCCGCTGAACGCGCTGATTGGGGATATCGGGATTACAGAAGATGACCTTCTCTCAGTCACGATCCGCGGCGCAGAGCTGCAAGACACCGCACGCAGGGCGTCGCTGCGCAATTCGCTGCCACGGATGTCTGCTGATGAGCTGTTCCAGCAAAAGTTGATCGAGCGGGAGATTGCAATCAAGAACATTAACGAAAACATGGAGAGAGCCTTTGAAGAAGCGCCAGAGGCATTTGCGTCCGTCTTAATGCTTTATGTGGACGTCAAAGTGAACGGTGTCCCGGTTAAAGCCTTCGTGGACTCTGGCGCGCAGACGACCGTCATGAGCAGATCTTGCGCAGAGCGTTGCGGCATTTTGCGTCTCGTGGACACACGGTTCGCCGGTGTAGCTGTTGGAGTGGGTCAAGCCCGTATTTTGGGACGGGTCCATCTCTCTCCGATCGAGATGGGATCCTTTGAGTATAACGGCTCGTTTACTGTTCTCGAGGGAGATACCAACATGGAACTGTTGCTTGGTCTGGACCTCCTTCGCAAACACCATATGATGATCGACCTTAAGAACGACTGCCTTCACGTCGGCGACAACGACGAAATTATCCCTTTTCTCAGCGAGAGCGAGGTTCCTGCGCACGCGCGGCTGCACTAAAACCCAACTGTTCTCTCGAGTGGGACTCTGAACACTAACTTTCTCTAAACCATGCTCTGCGAGCAATGGTGGGTCGAGGCCATATAGTGCACCCTGTATATATATTCCCAGCCCATCACTCACTCCGCGGCAGTCCGGAGCCCTGGATCTTTCTTTCCCAAACTTGGGCATTCGGCTAACGTTTTTCAATTCTCTAAAATCTAAATTGCATTCATTCATCCGACTTTTATTCTTCCAATTCTTCCAATTCTTTCAGCCCCTTTCACCGAAGCTCCATCAAATTATACAAGGTATAAATTGTGGATTATGAACTCCAACCTGTTCAGTGCTTGCTCTCTTGACACTCCTGGCTGAGAGTTCTGTCTCCTAAATGAATTTGTTATTCTGACACTGTCACTGTGAACATTTGTGAACATCTGTGAACTCATCTAAAACTCTGATTCTGAGAATACTGAGAATTCTGAGAATTCTGAGAGTTCAGCCACCGAAGCTCACGTCACTAAGCCTCCACAGTGACGCCAACCGTCCTCACAAGCCCGCCGAATTCCAATGAATTCCAGCACACTGCGCCTATGTCGGAACAGGTGTGGATACTTCGACTCACAGACTTCACAGACGATAGATAGATAAATAGATAGATAGATAGATAGATAGATACTCGATGATACTCGCTGTCAATCTCACAGTCAATCTCACTCTCAGTCAATCGATTCAATCGATCACTCAAAATCGATCAACCAGATCAATCAATCAATCAATCAATCAATCATAATCAATCGGTCGAAACAAGGCAAAGAGGCAAAGAGGCAAAGAAACAACGAGAGGAGGAGGACAGAGGCCTTCTGCGACTCTCTTGCGACCAGCAGAGGCAGGCCTCGCTATCGTCACCCACTCAACCACTCAACCACTCACCCACTCAACCACGCCACCACTCAACCACGCCACCACTCGAGTACTCAACCACTCAACCACGCGACGAGACAGTCAGGCTGGCCACTGGCCACTGTGTTTTGGGTTTTCAAAGGCGTGGCAGTGAGGCAGTGTGGCAGGTCGAAGGACGAAGGACAAAGTCCGCACGGAGGAAGAGGTGCATGCGATCGCACGCGTAGGGAATAGCGGAGAGGGAACGCGGGTTTGTTGCTGTTGTTGTCGTGGCACTGGGAAAGGGCCGTGCGCGGGAAGATGAACTCGTGGGAGTTCAAGAAGAAAGCGCATTTCGGGCCGGCCTACAGCGATGATGACGATGACATGGACCCCTATGCCAGCTTGTCGCCGACTGGGAGTGTGAAACATGGCGGCTGCGGAGACACCGGGGACAGCGGATCTTCGTTCGAGTATAGCTGGTTGATAGCGGTTGGGTTGTGCGTGCTGTCTGCGTTTATCATCAATTTTGGTACGAATTTGCAAAAGTTGGCGTGGAATAGAAGGCGAAAGTCAAAGCTGCTGGAAGCTCAGCAGCAACTGCAGCAACAGCAACAGCAAAATGGGGGATTGGACGCCTCGTTTTCCTCTTTGCAAGACGGGGTGTCGGTGCAGTCCGTGCAGTCTGCGCAACTGGAAGAAGAGACTACTGGAAAAGCTGCGGATGAATCGAAATTTAGGAGACTGTGGGTGCTTGGATTTGCATGCATTGTGGTGGGGTCAATTTTTGACTTTGCCGCCCTCGGCTTTGGTGCACAGTCGATCGTCGCTCCTCTGGGTTCCATCTCGCTTGTGGCCAACATGGGTTTCGCCCAGACCATGCACGGCGAGAAACTCTCCCGCAAGGATATTCTGGCCACAGCCATCATTTTCCTTGGTTGTATACTTTCCGTAGCCTTCGCTTCGCACGAAAACAACATTTGCGATATTGACACCCTGTTGGCGTTGTACTCTAAGCCTCGATTTGCCATTTACGCATCTGTCATTCTCGCCTTGGTTGGGCTAGGTGTTGCCGCCGGGCGATACATGGATCGCATTCGCAAAGCCTATGGGTCGCGCTCGAGCCGCTACTTGGAACTCGAGAAGTACCACCGTTTTTGCTTTGCGTTCTTGTCAGGGATCTCCGGGGCGCAGTCGATCCTCTTTGCCAAATCCCTCGATGAGCTCCTTGTGAGCAGTTTTTCGGGGGACTCCAAGCTCTTCTTGGCTCACATTGGCTCTTACTTGATAGCGGCTGGAATGTTTAGCAGTGTGGGGCTGCAGCTGTACTGGATGAACGTTGCTCTCTCACGGTGGGACGCGCTGTATGTAGTGCCTGTCTTTCAGTCTAATTGGATCGTTTTCTCGGTGGTAGGTGGAGGGGTATTCTATGACGAGTTCTCTGGATTCTCTTTTGGCCAAAGCGTCGCTTTCCTTTGCGGCGTTAGCTTCACTGTTCTTGGCGTGTACGTTCTTTCGCAGCGCGATACCAGCGATGCGAAATATCTGCAGCGCATCGACGAAGAAGACGAGGGGCAAGGTGACTTGGAGGAAGCAATGCTGGGCTCATCAAACATCGAACGACAATCTCAGCGCAGAGATGGTTTGCTTTCTTCTATTGTTATGGACGAGAGGGATCGCTATTCCGATGCTGGCGAGAGTGTTGAGATGGGCACGTCGCAGAATAAAGCTGTGGTGAAGCGGCACTCTTCCAATCAGCAGCTGGAAAATTCTTTGGACACTCCACTGCTCTCATCTCAGATTGGTCAAGCTGGGGAATACTCTTCGGCGAAAAGTTTCCGGAGTTCAAGAAGTTGGCGTGCCCCCCCAGAGGAGTACGACGTCATATTTGAGCACCCCACAATCGGGCTCTCTGTTGAGCCGTGCACTGTCCTATCGAGAAGGAGCAACTCATCAATGAGCTCGTCCTCTCGCGTCCCTCCAATTAAGCTGTGGCGTGTGCGTGCTACCAGGCTTGGCCCGGATCACGCCATCAAGGTGGGCCATGTGATTGTTGCCGTGAATGACGAATCAGTGGTGGGGCCTTCGGTCCGTCTTCCGGAGGTTCTCCAACTAATTTCAAGCGGACCAAGGCCGATAAAAATCCGATTTCGCAAAGAAGCTACTTCCCATCAGCCCATGCTGCCATCGACAGCGGCGTCAGACGGCAGTCTACCTCGGAACTATTCGCTTATGAGCCATCCCCGAGGACGGCGGCTGAGTGTGGGTTCGGGAACTGGACAGGAAAGTGGGGAGCAGGATGCCCGACAAACTGTTGCAAGCGAAAACGAGCCAGACGCAAGATCTCGCCATGGCGACTTTGATGATGAGGATCACTTCGATGGCGAAGGTGACGACGGCGACGACGGCGCGTACGTCTCTGCGGGATCCCTTCAGGGAGTGGCCTTGAATCCGCTTCTTGAGCTAATCCACACGTGGGCTGATAGTGGACCTTCAGCGTACGACAAGATGGCCAAGCACCATGATAAGCAGTCGTCGTGGAGCAGCCGGCATAGTATGCTCGACCAGCCTGGACTAGGGGACTCGAGCGCAGTCACCACGCCTCGTGGTCACACCACCAACACTCATTCTCGCAAATCCCGAGCATCTTCCGAGTCAGACACACCAAACCCGCGTCGTGACAGGGCACATGGCTCTCAACCACACCCTCTTCGAAACATGAGCAGACCTAACAGTGCGGCACCTGCGAATGCCGGCAACTATCAACAAGACCAGGGCGACGTGCGGGACGCACCCTCCACCGAGACATCCTTGGACGGCAGAATCACTGAGCAGCGCGCCCAACAGGATGCTCGTGAGGACTCTGGCGTTGAGGATGTTCAAGATAATGCGGCTTCGAAAGAAGCTGAGTGAGCCTACTCAAGAGCCTGTGTGGGGGCAAATTTTTGACAATTTGAGTTTGAGAGCGACCGTGCAATAGTGTGCAGTCCGGACGAGTACGAATTACTTTTGTTTACAGTTAGTTAGTTTCATGATAAGAGAATTTACCAACTATACCCTGTTTTTCTACAAACCCACTCCTTCTTCTTCTACTTCTGTTACTTTTCACGGATCTCGCCCTACATATAAGAGAGCAAATTGTAAAGCAAACCAATTTTTTTCCGTTTTATATTATATTGTATACGCGTTGACTTCTCCACGGGAATCGTGTGGAAGAATGGTTGGCAAAGCAGCACAAGCTCGAACAAACGATGCATTGGATACCAGAGGTCCATCTCGAACCAAGAAAGCCTTAATTCAAACAAGGTGGTAAGGCGGAAACATACCACACCAAATATTAGACAAAGAAAAATAACAAACATTGACGAGAGCATTGGCAAGAGCGACCCGTCTCCTGCCCTGACTGCCCAAGCACCAATCAGGTTAGACGAGACTAATCTCTTGCCCGCGATTTGAGGTCTTTCGCTGTCCAAAAGAGGTCTCGTGCGCAGGATTGTCCTCGAAGCTGGACGAAGAATCTGACCCGTCATCGCGATGTGGCCAGGAGTAGGATTTGTCGTATCCGCTCTTCTCTGTGTCTTCAAGAATCACAGACTCCTTCACGATTTCATCTTTGCCGAAAAGATCTTTCGATGCAGTCTCTTGCGGTCGTCCGTCACTCTCGTTATCGCTGTCGTCAGTCCCGGTTGCAGAAATGGCGTTCAAGTAGGACCGGCGAGCTTGCACAAATACTACGACAGCGTAAAAGATTACCCCAACGACGCCGGCGAAAATAGCCAGGGCGGTGAGAGCGTCCTTGGTCTCCACAACAGAAGCTCCCAGTGCAACAATGATGAGCAGAGCCACATTCGTCTCTGCAAAGCCCTGATCGAGAGAAGTCCGATACGGCCTTCGTTTGATGAGAATGACTCCAAACAAGACTTGAATAAAAACGAAGTACGGCTGTGCCAAAGACTGCCTGCTCTTGAACACCCCGATGAATACGGATGTCAGCAAAAGTTTGCGCAAAAGCTCGAGAGATTCGTACCAATAGCTGTTCTCTTTGAAGTGGCGCACGAGAAACTCGGCCGCGGCAATAGCCTTCTTTTTGCCATCAACCTTGTTGCTGGCATTTGAGCGAGGGACAAAGCTCCCAGAAGTCACGGCCTCGTCATCCAATTCTACGTCTTGCTCAGCCTTTTGCTTGCGCTGAAACAGGTGGTGGTACTTGTACGTCACAAAGGTAAAGAGCACAAGGATACCAACCGGGAAGACAATGACGAGTCCAATTGCTGCCTTGCGCCAGTTTTGGCTTCTTTCGTCATCATAGTCGATAGACATATCAGGAAGAAGAGCGCGGAAGGTTGATCCGTCCTGGTCAGTGCCTTGGAGGTAAAAGGTCTCTGAGAGCATGGAGCGGATGATCGCACTGCTCAGTCCAGGGTACACGAAGAAGAGCGCGTACAGGTACACCCAAAGAGCCATCTGCTTTGCAGCAATGAACCCACCCGAGATAAGACTCCTGATGAAGCCCAAGCTGAGGAGAATCAGAAGCCCAAGTGCGACAGGCACTGCGGCGTACAAGGCGACAAATGTGTAATAGTCGAAATCGACGAAGCAGCGCGTCTCAAAGGCTTTCAAAAAGGAGCCAACATCAATGTTGAGGAGGAGGTTGATCGTGTCACGTGATTTACCAGCACTCTCCTGTCCAAAGGTAGAGCCGTAGGTGAGGATGAACTGATAGAGCACCTGAAAGTAGCCAATGATAATGCGCAATTTGATGCCACCTGCACTGCTGACAAGTAGCTTGGCGAACAGCGCCAGGTTCTTCCGGTACCACGCGAACGAATTCGGGGCGGGATCACGCTTTGCGGTGGTCGAAAATTTCCCGAAACAGGAAGTCGAATTGGTGGACGACTTTGGTGGCCTTTGAGCGACGATCGCGTGTCGAAAGATGACCGCCAGTGGGATAATCATGACGACCAGGACCAGGATGGACCATCCAATGAGCCTGGCACGATCCTTGGCGACCCGGTCATCGTCGCAATACACACACCCATCGTTGGCCATGGCATATCCGGTTTGGCAACCAGAGCACATTGTCAGCTGGTGCCCCTCTGCACACATTGAATCTGGGTCGAGGAGTTCAGTACCGCCCTCAAATCCAGGGCAAAACCCATTTTTGCATGAGCGGATGTCCAGGCTTTCAGCCCCGGGCCTCCAATAGCCGGATGCTATACCAATGCTACGCACCGTAAGTCCCTCAGCAAGGCACTGGGCGCCACTAAAAGAGTCGCAAGATTTTGACTCATTGCCAAGACGAAAGTTACCCAAGCTTGCAATGCAAAAGTCCACGCTAGTTGAGCCTTCTCCAGCTGTAAGAGGGAAAGAGTCAGGACATCCCTCGCACTTTGGTCCCGTTGGCCCGTCAGTGCCGTACTGGCCTTTCGGGCACGCCACGCAGGTTCGATCGTTGCTCCTGTAGTAACCGAGCTCACAGTAGGACAGCGTGGTCCTGTTCACAGCCTCGTCCGTCCATGGGCCCCAGCCGTAGGAAGTGCGGGCTCGGATTTTGAACCAAAATGTCGTCCCGGCTGGTAGCCCAGCATATGCCGCAAAGTTGGAGCTGGTGATAGTAGTGTTGGACTGTCCAACCATCTGCACTTCGTACCCCTGAATTACCCCGTTGGTGATGTTTGGAACCGACCACGTGAGAGAAAACGAGCTCTCGGTTGTAGCAGTTGCATCCTGATCCTCCGGGATTGGAGCAGAAGGAAAGTACTCACCAGTCATGAAAATCCTCGGCTGTGAGTACTGGCCAAAACCAATACGTGGCAGGAACCAGGCGCTCTCTGGATCTTCGGTACCCGGGCCAAAAAGATCTTCCTCACTAATGACAACACCAAAATAGACGTTTGCTGCCCGAATCTCCATGCTGTAGTCCGCATATGGCTCAAGATTTGGGAGTGTCAAGTCAATTCTTCCATCATCTTCTTGGAGATGGGCCCAGCAGCACAGGTGGTATCGTTCGACGTCCTGAGCGAGACCGTACCGAACATGAAAACCGACATTGCTCAGAAGGGGCTGCTTGTCTGGATCGTCAAGGGCAATTGGATCCTCTTCAGACCACTCATGTGCTGTACATTCCTTGCAGACAGTGCCGTTCACTGCGTGGTTGTAAACGTCGATATTTTCTGGGACATATGCTTCCTGCGGATCGTACCAGTATGAAACAGTGATCGAGTCGTTCGCGGATCTCTCGTACTGGATATCCCGCGGGTAATTGCATGGCTGATACTCTGCAAAGATGACGTTTAAGATTGGCGTGTCCGATACCTCCGAGGTGCCAATGCAAAGAGTAATCTCAGGAGCTGCCATACCAACTTTGCGAACGGTGTCACTGAGCCAATCATTGATCTCGCAACTGCACTTCCAGGGGTTTCCTTCGAGATTGAACCCGCCCATCTCAATCAAAATATCTTCATCGTTTGGGTGGAACACGTTTATGAACACATCGCTTGAGGTAGCGTAAAATGACCTGAAAGAAGAAGGCAACCTGGAGAGTTGATTGTAGCTCAAATTCAAGCGTTCCAGTCGGTCACGGGCTATTCCAGTATACGTCCGGAAGGACTGGGACAAGGTCTGGATATCATTGAGTTGATTGTGCGAGAGGTCAATGTACGTTGCCATGACCGGCTCATACGGAAGCTCCGTCGAATAGCTATCGATCCCATCAGGATACGCATTGAAAACAAGGCTCGTGAGGTTGTTATAGCTGAAATCCACGTATTCCAGGTTTGGCAGCCTCCAGAACTCCACAGGCACGCCCGTGACGCCCTCGCCTTTCAGCTGCACGGTCCGCAGGTTCGTCATTGAGTATATCGACGCCGGAATATCAGTTCCTTCGAATCCCAGCAAATCTTGCAGCGCTTTCAGCGAAGTCACTTCGGTCACCAACGACACATCTTCCCCCGTGGCCACCCCCAATGCCACCACCAACGCCGCCAACTCCTTCAACATCTCGCCCAATCTATCGCAACTCGGCACCGCACTATCAATCAATCAATCAATCAATCAAATTCAATCAATTAATCAAAGCAAGCAAGCAAGCAAGCAAGCACAACGCAAACGCAAACGCAAACGACCGCTACTAGCCAACCAGCCGCTGCGAAACCCACAGCCCCGCAAGCCCCGCAGCAACCCCACACCTGGCGCCCCTCAGTACGCGGAGGAGATCTGTACGTAGTTTGGGCTTTGCNCTTCCCCCGTGGCCACCCCCAATGCCACCACCAACGCCGCCAACTCCTTCAACATCTCGCCCAATCTATCGCAACTCGGCACCGCACTATCAATCAATCAATCAATCAAAATCAATCAATTAATCAAAAGCAATCAATCAATCAATCACAACGCAAACGCAAACGCAAACGCAAACGCAAACGACCGCTACTAGCCAACCAGCCGCTGCGAAACCCACAGCCCCGCAAGCCCCGCAGCAACCCCACACCTGGCGCCCCTCAGTACGCGGAGGAGATCTGTACGTAGTTTGGGCTTTGCCGCGTACCCTTGTGCCGGCCAGTTTGTGAGGGAGGACCGCAAAAAGTACCTGCGGTTTTGGTTTGTTGTGAGGGACAGGGGATTGATTGGGCTATTGGGCTCCTCAGAAGGAAAAGAATACGGAATTTAGAGATGCAATTTGTTTGGGAGAAGAAAGAAGGATCCTCATGGGAGGGAGGAGGACGTCAGTCACGGTATCGGGTAGACAACGCGAGTAGGTCCTCGGCGCCCTCACATGCTGCGCACATTGGACCAGGTAGGTTGCTGTAAATCAGACGGGTGGTAGTAGATATCACTTTTGTAGCCGCGGATCGCGTAGGAAGAGGCGAGCGAAGTACCCCTCCACGAAAGGGAGTCAAGTGATTGGTAGACCGTGCACTCAGTCTAAGGTATTCTTTTTTCAAAATGCGCTCTGTTCATAATAATACTATTCTACCGGATACTGTAGCACTCTGTGCAACATGTCATTCAAGATCTGTAATGTGACTTAGCTCTCCACCCTCTTTGAACCTGTCCTACTCCAACTGCTACCCACCCTCTTCAGCCTTAAATCTACGATTGCGTAGATATGGCATACTGGGACGTAGAAGCCCAGTGGTGCTGCAACCAACTCTTCGTCCTCGTACGGTGTCACTATGATAAACAGTAAGAAAAGGCGTTCTCTCGCTCGTGAATATCGTGACATGTAACTTGCTGCTAGTTAGAGCGCTAAATGGGCCGAATCCCTGGCATTGAGGGCTTCCTAGAGAAGCCTCTAATAGTCGGGCGTACAAGTGCGTGTGCCCAGTGTAGTCACTCCTACGAGAAGAGAGCTCTCTATTACTCGTTTTCTTCGCTCTGCTATGCACCTCCAATGGAGATGTAACAGGGGATTAATCCGTAGCTAGGACGAGAAGCAAGCTTGTTTTGCGAAAATTAAATCACTGGTGAGCGAGGTGATTGTCTTGTGAAAACCGCCCAAGTTGAAGTACCGATCATTTTGAGCTGGTGTGTGGAAGCCGCCCCCAAAGCGTTTTCTTTTTCTGTTGGGAGGAGCTGCCCTCTAGTCTCTCAGTCCAAAAAGCGCAACCTAATTTCCCTCTCACGCCATGACGCGTGAATCTCTACTTGCGGCTACCGTTATCGGTATACGAGACTCTATGGTCGTCAAAATCGCCGAACCCACGTTCCCCAATCTGATCCCTGCAAGTACAACAAAGTCCTCTCTCCGCCACTGTCCTCCCTCTCTCATTCCTCTTTTTTCCACAATCTTCGGTCCTGGTACTGAGCACTCAGTACTGACAGGGAGAACTCAGTACTCAGTAACTTACCAGGACTTTTTATTCGTCTGTTTGCCCCAAGCAAAGTTTTTCTTCTTTTCTTTTTTCTGTAAAGGTACCGAGTACCGAGTACTCACAGCCAGGAAAAAAGGGAAGAATTACAATGTACTGAATCAACCTGTAGACTCGCGATGCGTTCGCTTCGCTATGCTTCGCTTCCGCTTTCTCAAATCTTGAGACGTGTCTTGAAAAGTGAGACTGAGTGAACAAGGTGAACAAGGCAAAAAATTTGTAAATTGTAGTTGAGAATCCACAGGATCTCCAGTCGGATGTGAGAAATTGCGATGATCGTGTGCGGAAATCCATTTCACACTGAAGGGACAACTCAATTCTCCGAACTGCTTTTGGAGACGGACAAACATCTTTTCTTGACCTCGGTGAGTCTCACGGACAGAGTTTTATAATTCCATAACTCCATCCGCCAATTGCTCCGGAACCCCCAAAGCTGCCTCCAGCCAGTACACTTGCAGTACTGTCAGCACCAGATTAGATTCTCTTTCCCTTCTGTCGGGGATTTCGGGATGACTAAAAGAGAGAGAGCACGGTCCGCTCTTTTCTATGAGTATATAAGCGTTCACTTTGCTTTCTCTCACAGTCACGTCGCAGCCATCGCCTCTTCTACCACACATGCATGGTTTACTGACTACTAGCACAGTTTATAAGTAATTAGTCCAATGTAAAGCGTGATGGTGTGCGACGCAGTGAAAGTAGTCCCAACTCTACCAGCGAGTTTATTAGGATTAGTAGGATGGAGTTAGCGATCTGCCTCCAACTTTGCTATTCAGCCGCTATGGCGCGTGGCGACATCACCCTTCCGGTTCTACCGTTTCCTGCAGGTATCCCTACCGTGCCGGTTCGTAATTCAATCATTCACAAAGGTAGCATTCAATAGGAGATGTAGTCGTCGACTAATGGAGCACTGACAGGGTGTCTCTATTGACGCACAACGTGTTTTCGAGGCAGTTGATTACACGACGTGGTGTGTGAAGGAAAATGCGTTTCCAAACAACTCCATCCAATCAATCGAACGCTTTTTCACTTTCTCTGTTTTTCAATTCTCTTTCACTTTCACTTTCTCTTTCATGAACAAATCAATCAAATCAATCAATCAATCAATTCAATCAATCAATCAATCGATCAACAATCAGTCAACCAATCAATCAATTGAAATGGAGAAGCTGAATGTATAGAATGTAAAGCTTCACTTCGGCGACGAACTTACATGCGAAGACAAGAACGAAGAGACTTGCCAACAATGAACCGGGCAACGATGGAGTGGCGCGCGCTCTTCTCACGCGTTTTGGAATGACTCACAGTCAATCAACTCGCGAAACAAGTGGCTTCGACTTCTTCGACTTGTCGCTGTCACGGTGCTGGCCCATATCCATCTCGAACACAGTACCAGGTACTCAGTACTCTACTCTCTCCCTCATTCGAGTTCGCGCACAACACCGCCCGGGACTCACAATGTCAGCACCGGCACTTGTACGCAGTTTTCGGAAAGCTTCGGACCAGCTCGGCGCGACAGCTGTTCTCTTTCGGTTCAGTGAACCAACTGCAAGTGCATGGTTTAGATTGGTTTACGGCAGAAATGTGCAGAGAGAGCGCTCATACCAAGCCGGGATCGAGTGCTCGCTCGAAAGTTGCCCCTTTTGGAAATAGCCAGGGATGTGAACTCTGCAGGAGCCGCCGGTTTAGAAAAAGTGAAAAAGGTGAAGAAGAATGCGCCAGGAACGACGGTTTGCTCCAGCCCTTGGGATGATTGAACCTCTCACTCACCTCACCGCTCTCCGCTCAAATGTGCTGACGAACACATGGTCGTTCAACAGAACCCCGCCAGTACCCGAGCCCCGTTTCCGAAAGCCAAGATGCACAGCCTCGTGGCATCTGATTTCCAACGAATGGCCGAGCGCTAGCGCCAAGAGGGCTGAAGAGGGCTCACGTATGTCTGTACGTTCACCGGTCCGCGCTCCGTGGACAGGCAACGAGCGCACCCATGCTCTATTGTCGCGCTCCTCTCCACAAAGCGCGGGCGGCGGGCTCACGAGTGTTCTTTGATCGCGTTCCTCGTGGAGGAGCATGGGCAGCCCCGTGTGAACAGCTGGCAGCGACTGCAAGCCCACAACCGAGCTCACCCGACCAGACTCCGTCGTGGATTGCACGTCTTGCCCATGGAACTTGTGCCAAGGCCCAAACCCGCGCCCGAGGCAAGTGGAGCTACGTGGTCTATGCACGTCGAAGAAGGTGGGAAGGGAGAGAGAGAAAGGCGCTTCCAAAGTCCGCCCTTTCCTCAGGGTAGGTCACACAGTTCAAGAGCGAGTGTCTCGGTCGCAGTAAACGCCAACGCGCTGTGCCTCGGAAGCGGAGAATCGGAGGATCGGGGACATTCGACTGTGGGCGAGGTGCAGGCTTGGACTGTGGGTGAGAGAGAGACGTTCAAACGAGCTTGAACTTGAAGCGGGATGAGGTAAAGGTGGGATGTACAACTTCACAAGTCACTGACGACACCTGATAACCTATGGGAGCCTGTTTCACGCCATCGTGAGGGTCTTGAGCAGGCTAGTCCACTTCTTCGCAGGTCTTCGCCGAGGAATGCTCTTTGCAAGGTTTCCTCGCTTCAAAAGTTCCTCTAATGCAAACGCGTCGCAACGGTCACTGCGGGGCCTTCTATTCCAAGGAGATTTGTGTCTCGGAGTGCCGAGTCGCCAGCTTTGCAAACAGTGCGGACGATGCGGGAAATGCAGAGGCAGATGGAGAAAGAAGTCTTAAAGTGCTCTGTGACAAACTCGCAACAAGACGTACTAACATTCCTGGAAACGCGACAATCTCTTTTGTCCTTGCAATTGGCGCTGGGGGAACGAGGCATGAGGCTTTCAGTAGATCAGCCGCACGAGAAGCAAGTGCAGCTGCGGTTGTACAAAGCCAACTCATGCCTGGGAGTATAATGCAGATAGTTTCCTTCTTATGGGCTTGAGCCGCGGACAAAATGACGAACGCCATTCACGCGAACGCATGGCCTTCGCTAGTGGTCCGGCCACAGCGCCAATCCTGGTACAGTTACTGGGGAGTTGTACGCGACACACTGGCGGCCCACACTCAGCACGGTCACATCGCCGCGGTACGGGCAACCCCACCCGTAGTGGGCCACATCGTTCTATTTTCTCCTGCTTTCAATCAGGCTGCCCATTTCAATTGAATCTCCAGCTTCCCGAGTTTCCAACATTTTCATACATTTTCCAACCTTCTGCCATGCAGTGCTCGCGTAAGCCTCAGACTGTACTGTACTAGGAGAACTAGGAGCACTGTTTCGATCAAGCGTCGTCCACAAAATCGAATTGGAGAGAGGAGAGAAAAGGAACGCAGCGATCTAGTTCTCGGAGTCGTGTCCTTTCTTCCTTTTCGACTGTGTGACTCTGACTGACAGAGAATGCGTGTGTTGGCAACTGTGTTTGTTTTTCAATTTCAACTTTTTGCGCAAATCGTGGACAGCGAATAACGTAAGAACAGAACAAAAAAATGTTGAACAGTGAGCACTGACAGTGAGTGGGAATTTTGCATGCACTGCGAGTGACTGCGAGTGGGAATAGCTTAAACAGTAACAAAGTCATCTTGGCAGTGGTTTCGTGGAGAGTAAGCGTACGTACTTGTACGATGCGTCTTCGGGAAGCTGTAGTAGCGTCGGGGGAAGCACAATATCAAGTTGGTTTTTGAGAGCGAAATCATCTCTGGAAGATTCAATTCTCGTGGTTTCTTCCAAACATAGATTCCAGAATGTTTGCCCGGTCTCGAACCCCCGCAGTCTTCGAGAAATGCGGCGCTTGGCTTTGATCGGAGTTTGAGCTCACAAGTGTCCAGCAAGGACAAAAGTCCTCACAAACAAGTGGAATTTCAGCCTTCTACCCGTTTCATTCCTAGCTGAACCACGTACTGGTACTAGCTGTGTGGTAGCACGGATCAGGAGCAAGAATCTGTTCTGGCAAACAACTATGTTTGTCCTCTTGCTTTGTGCCGCGGCTCATCACAGAAAACTGCGAGACCACCGAGTGCGAGACCAAGCACGCCGAGCACTTGCCAAGTTTGGCTCGTTCTTCGCTGGTATGCAATTTGCCAAGCGCTCAAGAGTCTTCATTGCACATTGGTACCAGTATCAAAACTCACTGATCGCTCGACGAAGCTCAGTTGGCGGCGCCAGTCTTGTTCTAAGCATACCTGCCAAAAGAAGCAAGCGGCTGCGGAGAGGGAGGTAGATGGATGGCCTCCCTTTTCTCTACTCTCTGCTTCGATGGTTCAGTGCTTCGGGACGGAAGAGATGGACGAAGTAAATCGTGCCAAGACATTTTGGCCCAAGCTCATTGGCTGCTGCAGACAGATGCGAACTCAGTATCTGGGGTTAGGTTTGGAACGTTCTATTTCTATTTTTGCCTCTTCAAGAGCGAGGCACTCAACCCCGGCCTCGCCCAAATCCCCACCTTCCTTCCACTTTTCAATTTGCGGACAAAAGGCAGCAAATTCTTGAATGCATTGGTGAGAAATTGGAGATCTCGGGTAACGAGCGCAACGCAGGCGAGGGCGATGTACTTACTTTGGCGTACTACTTGGGCTGTGGAGTGTGATAAGAGAGAGTCTCACAAGCCGGAAGCTTCCGTGTCCGCGCCATCTCCTGTTCTTTGAGAGACAGCTAGCTAGGCTAGCTAGAGCTACCCAACAGCGCCAAAGCCCACTTTCATGCTAAGACCCTTCGAAGACCTCGGCTTTTGCGAAACATGCTTATGCATAAAAGCTTTGTGGCGCAACGAACTGGCGAGAAGATTTTGTGTGTCAGTAGGCTTACACACGATGAGCCACAGTTCAATGTCCCGTGCGTGCAGCGTAGAGACATAAATAAATTCCAAGTACTGATTGCATTGGCAGCAATGTGAGTCGCACAACTTTGTCAGAGGTAAACTCACCCCACCTTCTGATAAGTACTTGGGGTTTGTTAACGTTGCACTTCGTGGCTTCACTTGCCGTATGAAGCTGAGTCCCGGTGACTTTCCAAATGAAACCGCGACAACGGCGACTGGCTGACCGATGACTTTTTATGACACTCTCTCAGCGAGACGTCCGCTCTCTCCAATCTGTGTTCCATCATCTTGTCCAGCTCCCTGTCAGTTCTCTGAGTACGTACTCTTCCAATTTTTTTTTGTTTTGAGAAAAAACATAAAGTTAGAGACAGCAATGATCTTTCGGATTCGCAAGTTCATTGCTGCTCTGCTTTCTTCTGTCTTTCACAGAAAATTTTCCTTTTTGGCTCGAAAATACAGTCACAACATGTCACATACACTTCTGAAAGATGCTGATACACTGTATCTATGAGCATGCTGGCACAGGAAAGCACGCTTGCTACAGTTAATAGTAGTCACAACTAGGAGGACGCCGTGGTCAGCAGCTTTCTAACCGCTGATGGGTCCTGACTAGAGGCTTACCACCAGCTACGGCGTACGCTAGAATGGGACGATCTTGTGTCATAAGGGCTAGTAATACATTTTTCCTGTGAACATCTGTGAACTGCGAATTGCGAATTAAATTATTGCGAATTTCTGTTCCGAGAGTGAATTGTTTTTGCGAACACAAATGAGAGGGGCGAAGGAAGAAGTCGACTGTGAAATTCATTGAGCCAATAAGCTAACACTGTCAGTGCTGTTCTGAATTTATATTCTATAGGTTATTCAAACAGATTTTCCACAGTCAGCGCGCGAATGAATGAATGAATGAATGATAATGAATGAGCGAATGAATGCAAATGGTCATTGAACGAATGAATGAATGAATAAATGCAAATGTTCATGGACTGTGCAACGAATGAGTGAATGAATAAAGATGACTCACTCGTCGGTTTTGGCCGATGTGTCCGTGTCGCCAACAGTGCAAGCAGCACACTTTGGACTCGATTTCGAGCTCTTCCGGGCTAGCTGCTCATGCGGACTTCTATGTCGCAGTGCACTTGCCATGATTTGCGACGCTTCTTATCCGAGTCGCTTCGTGCAATGATCTGAATTCTGCAATGCACGTTCTACGTTCTACGTTCTCACGTTCTCACGTTCTCACGGAAAGAGAGGGAAAGGAGGGAAGAGTGTCGTCTCAAGAGTTTCCCGTCCGAGCACATGAGAAAAGTTCTGAATGAACACCACCGCGGAGACAGAGGGAAGGAACTCTGGCGGTGAGAAACACCTGTCCACCTCCCATCCCTCCATCTGTCCCGCTTCTCGAGTTGCTCACATCTTGGATGATGTCTAATCTTCCCCTCCCTCTTTGCTCTAGTGGCTTACGCACTTGGTGCCTAGTGCCGGAGTGCTTGCTCCCACGAGAGTTTCCCGAGATCACTTGTGTACTCACTGTCAGTACAGTCTTGCAGCCAGTTTAACAGCTGACAACGATCGGGTCGACGTCCTGTCCAGACGCTAGTCGCAGCTATGCACAGCACACTCGCTGCGGAGACCGTGCGTGGCGCTGCTCCATCTCCACCCATCACGACGCGACCCAGCCTAGTGGCCTCCTCCAGCTGGCAATTGCTGGCACGTCTTTTCTTTCTACCTTCCAAACGATTAACCAATCGGAAGATACATCTTTCTCTCCTTCTTTCTTTCAACTCAGTCGTTCTTTCTTTCTTTCTTTCTCTTGCAAGAGCTCGCTGAGCAAAGTCCGAGGCGCTAAGACGCTGGGAGGCCGTGAGGTAAAGGTGCGAACGAGCTAAGAAATGTTGCCGTGGACTAGGCCTAGCACTTGCTCCTTCTATTCTTCTCGGCTCGCGCTCTCAAGAAATGTCGCGGGCAGGAAGCGCGGCTAATGTGAGGTGCGAGTGAGAAGAGCGAGAGCGGCAAACCGGGGCCTGTTATCGCGCGATAGTGAGTGACCAACTGAGCGCACAAGCTCTCATGCGAGAAGGCCGAACTAACTTTTAATGAAAACGTTTCTTCTGTTTTCATCCTTTCTTCTTTCAACCCCGTCGAAAAGCCACGCCGCAAAGGATGAGAGACCTGATGAAAGACTGGCTACCCGCAGGCGCACAAGCATATACAATATACAAGCACACAAGCATGCAACGACGAAAGATGAAAGATGAAAGGTGAAAGGTGAAAGGTGAAAGGTGAAAGGTGAAAGCAGGACGGGGACGAGATGGATTAACATGTAAGCTATGCATCAACAATAGACCGCTGCTTGGCCCGTCCACGCAGCTGTCGTGGATCGCTACGTACAGTGCTGCCTGCTGCCCGCTGAGCTCGAGGCGGCTATCACCACGATAATTATCATGATCATGATGCACGCACGTGCCACGCCAAATTGTGAGAGAATCTGGGATGCGGGAAGCAAGCCTGAGTTCTAGCGCTGCAACGGCTGCTTTTCCTGCCAGGACTCCTTTAGCGCCTGCGCTAGGATGATAAGAATTCCGGTCCGGTGCACAAACAAATTTGGAAAGAAAGAGAGAAAGAAGGAAAGAAAGAAAGACTCCGGAGACATAACAGAGGGAATTAGAAGGACGGAGGCACTGATGGTTTAACTTTCAGCGACCTCACTCACCGTCAATTCAATGTCATTTCTTTCTGACATGGACGACGGATGAAAAGAAGAAACCACGCTCAGAAGGGAAGGAGGAAGGAAGGGAGACGACAGGCATTCGTAGACTGTTTCAACTTGACAGTTCTGTAACAATTAATGATTCAATTCTTAGAAAGAACAGAATTCTCAGTCTGCACCTTTTGGTTCGTACATCTGGGCCAGAAACGTCAGACGTTGCAGTTTCCCGGGGAGCCAGCCAGCCAGCCAGCCCTCCCTGCCTTTGGAGGCTCTCGAAACGCTGCAGACTAAAGGCAAACATTGCTGTTCACCGCCAGGCCGAAAGGAAGGAAAGAAGTTGCAACTAGGACCTGACTTGTGCGAAAGTATTCCTCGGTCAATGAACATTGATGTCAATTTGAAACAACTGGCGCCTTTGACTGGTGAGCAAACGGTTTAGCAGTTGGCAACTGACTCTGACACTGTGAGAAAACGCTGTCCAAGTGAGGGATCTCGGGACCCTCTGGAGTCGAATCAAACTCCCGCAGTCGGCAAGGCTGCATGGCAAAACTATTTGAATGACAAAGATCGCTCAGTCGGTTGCTGCTGCTGTTGTAGCTCTTGTTCTTGTTCTTGTTGTTGCAAAGAGTTGAAAACTTTTCTTTTGCGTTGCAAAGAGAAACCAACTCCCGTGCTCAATTGTCTCCCTGTCTCAAAGTCTCACTCTTTCTCTCCGTAGAACACCATTACTGATGACTAGTTCTTTGGCCAAAGATCCTCTTGGAAATGATTGCAAGGTTGGCGGCACCTAGGAGTGAGCGCTAGTCCCAGAGAGCCGTGTTGACAGTTCCCCTTAGCCAATGGTAGCTCGCTCGCTAGCAATTAGAGAAGAGAAGAGACTGAGTGTGCAGCGCCAGCCTAGGACTAGGATGGAATGAGATTATGACTGAAGGTAACGCTAGTACTGTAGTAGCAGAGTGTAGATGTAGTGAATTGTGTATAGTGTATAGTTGTTTATCGTTTCCGTTCACGGTTCAGGGTTCAAGTTAGAGTCAAAGTCTGTGCAAAAGCTTTTTCTTTTTGGTTGGGTTTCGAGAAGATTTGTTTTGTTTTTTATTAACTCCTCTTATAGATTGCAGATTGCAGAGTCAGGAATCGTAGATTGTAAAATTGTAGATTGTAGATTTAGAGACTGTAGTTTCAGAAATCGTAGAGTTAGAAATTGTTGAATTTTGATCGAAAGGAGAACGGACTGCGGGAGGGAGATCATCGCCTGCGTGGAGGAAAACGATCAACAAGGATCGAGAAGGACGAAAAGAAAAAGGAAGGGATGCAAGAAAATGGAAAGGAATAACAACACACAAAGGAACTAACAAAGAAGGGAAGAAGAAAAGGAGAAGAGGAGACTGGCCGTTTCCAATAGCTCTTCGGAGATGTTGGACATAGTCTGCTCGTGGCAGAGCAGTCCGTACGTCTCAGTGAGCGAAGAAAGCTTTGCACGAGCGAGCCAGTTCAATACCAAGATACCAAACGACTGATACTGACACTGAGGCTTGCGATGACAACTGTGTGGGTGGAGAGCCCAGGGCCAAAGGTTTGGAAAAACATACTCCAATTCCAAATTCAGAAACGCTCAGGCTTAAGACGAAGGCAACCTTGGTATGTTGCGTGCAGAAAGATACCAACATCGAAGAAAACTTGTCCAGCAAAACCCAAACCGGATCAGAGACCGCAGCAGTTCCCAAACCAATTGAACAGTCTGCCAAAGTGTGCAAGCAAGCAAGAATAAACCACGATGAGAGCTCGCCAGATCATTACTGCATTGGCAGTAGCTGGCAGCTTGGCGCCTGGCGCCAACGCCGCAAGCCCATTTCAGCTCGGGTGCTCGGACACCGCGACCGAAGTGGCCCAACCCAACAATTACTGTGCAGCTTCGGGTCTATTTACGAAGAGAGTACAAACTGACGAATGCTGCAGCGACATCAGCTCTGCGTCTGGCTGCCGAGCCATCGAGGCCAAGAAAGCATTCTGTAGCAGCGACGGCTGTGGCCTGACTTCGAACGAAGAACTCAGCATCCTCTTGGACTTCACCGCGCAAGAGACTGGGAGCGCCTGCTGTACCAGCGAAGAGTCCGTTCAGTCTTGCGGGGTTCTTGCGGACTATGGACTACAAACCGAGTGCCAGCGCGGGGTTTCAGTGCAGTATTTCGACGACTGTGATGGTAGTGGGGTGTGGAAAGAGGCGTTTTTCGTTCCCGCTTCGATGCCTCCTTGTGATGGCAAGATCACCATCTCTGGCTCGAGCCAATACGCCGCTCTCTTCAAACACAAAATTCGCTTTTCGCAGTGTAGCCTCGCTGCCTCTTGCTCAGGTGCTAGTGTTTGCTCAAGTGTTCCAGCCTTCTCGGTGTCTTTCTCGTTTGATCAGGAAGGAAAACCAGAAAACTGCGAGTCGGACCAGAAAACTTGCGAGGAGCAAGAGGTTATCGTCGACCCGGTACACTCGGAAAGCGGGTGGAGCTCCTTCGTCCAATATGTGATCGACGACGAACGAACTGGGTATGCAGCTATGGACAAGAATGGGCTTGTAGTATTTTCGGAGTCGTCCAAGTCCACGTCCAAATTTGAGATGAAAGGCCGCAAAGCGCACAAACCGTACAACGGTGACGCTGGGTTGCTCTGCGCAGGAAACCTCACGATTGGCGAGATATCGCTTCCGTATGTTGCCTCAGTTCGCCAAGGGAAGGTCGGCAAAGCGACTGGAAAGTACTTTCACCTGTGGGATTTGCGTCGCTATGCGCCACTCGAAAACACCAAAGCAGGGGCAGAGTTTGACGCATCTTTCGAGGTGGAATCTGTCGTGTGTACGGGGAACTCGATCATGATCGGAGGTGTGTCCAACGGCGAGCCTGTCACTCAATTCATAGACTTGAAGCACAACCCAGAGGATGAAACAAATAGCGATAACCGACGCATTCTCACCGCCTGTAGCAGCAAGTCGACCTCCAGTACCTGCGAGGCGGTACAGAATTGTGAGTGGACTGGCAGTTCATGTGCAACCATCACCTGCAGCTCTTACACCTCCAAGAGCACTTGCGAGGCCCACGCTGCCTGTGTTTGGCCGACGACGGGCACAACAACCTGTATCGCGGCCTACAGCGCGTTCGAATCGAGGACGTGCGGGTCCCTGTCTGGTTCCGTTCCGCAACTGCTCGGTGAAGGACACCTGCTTACCATCAATCCGGGATCAAGCACCATCTACCCTTTTGTCAAATCTTCTGGTTCGGGCGGAAGCTATTGCGACTGGACCTGGACAGCAGGAAGCAGCTACACTCTCAGTGGAGTAACACTATCGTCAATTCGTGTGAACAGTATGTATCGCGGCACGTCGAGTGTATCTTCAGCCAAAGTGATGGTGGTGCGGACTGCAAGTTCCAAGTACTACTTTGACGCGTACGACTTCTCGTTCAGTGGCTCCACGTTGAGCACGTCGTCCGCATATTCCAATGTTCGCCCATCGCTGAGCACATCATACAACATGCTTACGTATGACTTTCTGTACGACGTGTATGCCTACGTCTACCATGTCGCCATTGGATGTGACTCCCTTCTGCCAAACGGTTATCATGTCGCGTATCACACGTCATGGTCAGGCGCTCAAACCATTACAAGCCTTTCGTCTTCGACAGTTGCCACCGTTCTGTATCTCTACTATAGCGCCTCCCAAGCTATATTGTACTTGGCTGGAACGTACACTGCCAGCAGGCGTCGAGCTCTTGACAGCCAGAGCGAGGCGGAGCTTTCCGACTTTGAGCCTGGGTACATCCTCACCGCTGGACCAAGCTCTCTAGAGTCCACGACATTCAGGCTCCCTTGGAAGTCCGAAGAGTGTGCTTTCGCCGGTGATTCAGCGGAAGCAACCTGCACTGGAAATGTGCTCTCCATGGCTGGAACGAGCGAGGAGTGCGAGTCGTCGTGCGCAGCCAAGTTTTCTCACAGTTCGGAGCCGGAAGTCGTTTCGGCCTACATCAAGCATCCATTTGCACCCGGAAGTAGCGCTCAAGACCTCGCTGATGCGGGTGCCATCGTGTCCCTGAGCTTCAACACCGTTGAGGCGGAGCCTTGCTGTCGTTTTTGCAGCTGCTGGGGGGACCCAGAGTGCTCTGCTTTTGGCAAAGAACGCAAGGAGAAACGCAAGTGGGTCGTTTGCGACGCAAGGGACAGCACATGCAACCTAAGTCAGAGCCAGTGCGAAGCCACGACTGATCACAAGGGCCTGGGCTGTCAATGGAATGGTGCAAGTGATGCTTTGCAAAACCCTTCCGAAATTGGCTATTGGGGATCGCCTTGCCAGCCAGATTGGGAAACCTCGGGACCAGCTGGAATGACAATGTTTGAGACAGACATCGATGGCGAGACCCTTTCAGTGGGCTTGCAAATGGGTGAGCGCGGTGTCGTCGAACGTCTAATGCTCCGCCTTTCCTCCACCGACGAGTCCGCGGCGCTTGGCGTCGACTTTTTCGCCTCATCCTGCTTTGCTGGGACCAGCTTGCTGAGTGGATGGAACTACACCAACACGTACCCTTCCTATAGCTCCTCGATGTCAACTTACACAACCTCTGCCGGTTTGCAGGGCAGCTCATTTGGGCCATTTACGCTGTTGGAGAATGATGCAGCTGGAGCTTCAAACCTCAAGCTGTACTCGCTAAGTCTGGACCATGGTTCCGATCGGTCGCTGTCCTTCGCAATCAGCTGCGCAAAGGCAATGCTCGACGACGGCAGCAGTGCCGGCGAGCGCCTCACAGTCTCTCTGCACGATCTCAGCGCCGAGACCATCGCTGATGACTTTGAATCTGGATTTTGTATCAGTGATAGCTTTTCCGGCCATGACCCGGTTTCCTTCGACCAGTGGGCAACGGACAACGCCATCTGGGCGCAACCAGACGTCCCACAAGAAGAGTCCGCAGAGCTTGGCCAGATATGTCAGGACCAGCCACCGCAGGCAACGCTGATTTGCTCGGGCATCACCGGACAGTCGAGCGCAAACTGTGCTTCGGACAAACTTTTAGACCGGGCAAGCGAGTGGTGCACTCAGCAGTACCCATCGTCTGCTTCACAGCAAGCGGATTGCATGGGAAGCATTTCCGGCGACGGCTCCTCCGTGGACGTTGGAGCGTGGGTCAACGAATTCTGCGAATCCATCTCCACATGCCTGAAAACCATGCTCGGATCGACTGTCGATGCCTGCAAAGACGACATCGTCAATGCTTTGGACGTTTACACCGCGTTTCAGCCGTTTGAGACTTGCCGCCAGCAAGCTCCGGTCATCGGCTCAGCAACATGCGCGTCCTCTGCGGCTGAGTACGTCCAATACTCCCAGCAGGTGACTGACCCGTGCCCTCAGGGAATCACCATCGAGACCTCGGAAGATGGCGCGGAGTGGGTTCCAGTTCTGTTTGTGCCGGATGCATGGCCGCCATGCAATGGTAACTTGGAGCTGTCCGCAGCGGCTTTTCCTGAGGTTTTCTATGGGTACGTGCGCTTTTCAAGGTACGAGCCAGACTTTGCGACCTGCAAGGCTGCGAGGCCCGCTGCTGCGTGCAATGCAAGGCCATCGTACAGTATCGGATATGCTTTCACTGCCAGCGACTGCCTCGCCGCTTAATCTAAGAGGTCTCGAACCACTTTTTATCGATGTAAAACAGTTCATTTATCTCCATCCTTATTCTCTTCCTGGTTTTTCTTCTCCACATTCTTTTTTTTCAACACTGAAACGAAACGCAGACAACAAAGAGCGCCAGTGATTGATGATTGATGAACACGTGGCCAGCAACTTGAAAGCGCAGCTGGACTTGTTCGAGGACTGGAACTTGAAATATTCAACTGGTGAACTTTACATACACTTTATATTTTCCAATATCATTTCATATTTTAGCCTCTTTAAGACTACTACAGGGACGACTAGCGATGCATAGCGGTGGAACTGATTACTCTCTGTAAGAGTGTGTACGCTCGCACTGAACACCACTGAACGCATGGAGAAAGAAAGATACCAGCCTAAGCCTCGCGTATACTTGAAACTGTGCAGTCGCGCGAATTGGTGCTGAACTATCTATTCGAGCTCAGATCCGCGCGACACGCGATACCCGACTCTTGCAATCTGTCGCTCTTTCGCAATGTTCATTTCACCTAATCCTTTTTTCTTTGCCCACCAGCCAGGCACAAATATCCATGTACAACGAAATACCCAAGTACGAACACTACTAGTACACTTGCATTATACCATCCATGGATAACATTCCCTATAGATGATACCCTTCGAAAACGCGTCAACCGCGAAAGCAAGCAATGTGGCGAATCCTATAGTATCTGTTGATACAAGGGTAGTGAGGGCGAGGCTCACTCGGTGGCGAAACTCTTTCTCTTTCTTTTCTCTCTTTGGAAGGAAAGAAAGGAAAGAAACTCTCTCTTTTTTGGAAGTCTGTTCCTCTGAACAGAGAACCAGTCAGTTCATCACTGCCAATCACTGAGTCAGATCCTACAGAAACCGATAAGGGTGATTTTCAAAAATTCAAAATACTTTATCACTCTCAAAGTCAGAATAGGATGACGTTGGAAAGAGACGGCCCATGTTATAGTTTACGGTATTTATCCTTATGGAGGGCCGACTCGGTGTGCACCCCTCGGCCACTCGACTCAGAATGAGAAGCTGTCTTATTGAACCTTTAATACGGTACTAATGTTCAGTGACGAAAGAAAGCCAACACGGGAAGAAGAACACTGGAGTGGTATGGCCACTAGTGTGTAGTTAGCTTCTCGAGTAGAGAAAGTGGAGAATCGGCACCGCAAAATGAGTAGTGTGGTGAAAAGTGTGAGGGAGAAGAGATGGCTACTGTTCATTCATAGCAGTCTCAGAACAACTTCCACTACTTCCTCTCCGACGATGAGTCCAATTTTAAAAGAGTCCCCTCCCCCAATGGCGCGTTGCTCACTCTCAAAAGCGCCACTCCGTTTTGCCAGCACCCCTAGCAGAGAGTTAAACCACGCGCCAAGATCCGCACGTCCGCCCCTGTGCTTCTCGCCCGCGTCTCTTAACCCCGCCGCACATGCATCCCTTTGACTCCTTTGACTTAGTAGATTTGAGTCATCCTTCCTTTCCACCTTCTGTCTTACCGGTACTCACTGTCAGTACTACATGTTTGTTAAATTGAAGAAATCACACTGCCACAGCACACACGCCTTGAAGCCTTACCCAACAGCCTAACCGAGAGTACGGAGAGCGTGGAGAGCACGAAAAAGGAAGAGAGGGGAGAGCAGAGATGAGCAGAGATTGAGATTGAGAGAGAGAGAGAGAGAGAGAAGAGATTGGAAGAGGAATGAGTGACAAGAGACAAAAGACAAAAGACATGAAACAGACCCGCAATCCAGCTCAGTAGAAGACACAAGACAGACAAAAGACACAAGACACAAGTGAGAGGAAACAAGAAACAAGAAACAAGAAACAAGAAACAAGAAACGAGAAACAAGAGAGAAGAGAGAAGAGAAAAGTGGCCGACGCTCATTCCCTCTCTCGCGCGTGCTCTAGCTACTATCAAAACAAAGAGAAACAAGAACAAGACACACACAACATACAGCATTCACGCACTTATACGCGCATTACGCAGACAGAGACAGAGACACAGCGAGAGAGAGAGAGCGAGAGGAGTAGGAAACTAGCTCCCTGAACGCGCTCCTCCGTCAGTTTTTGGTCCTCTGTACACTCTGTATACTCTGTATCCTCTGTACCAGTGCAGACAGTGCAGACCGCCTTTTTTTTTTCGTTGAGTGGAAAATCCATCTTGGGCACGCGAGCCGCGAATAGGGCAGCACCAGACTTGTTATCTCGAGATTGCCTGTTGTCGGAGAGAGCAAGCAAGAAAGAAAGAAAGAAAGCAGGAAAGAAAGAAGGCAAGTCTGGCTCAGATTGGCGCGGGAATCTATTTCTTTATCTCTCAATTCGCGGTGAGAGATGAAGGCCAGTGCTGGCGTGGCTTCGGTGTTGATTGGCGCTCTTGCATCGCACGGATCGGCGCCGGAAATGAGGGCAATCTTGATGGCTGCTCTGCTCGCGAATGGTTCCGCAGCGGAGATCAGAGCGGGCGCGGACCCTTCCATTGTGGCGTGCGAAGGGTCTTCGCTGACGGTGGTGCAGCCCAACTCGTGGTGCGGGACGAACAATGTTCCTACGCAAGCGGTGTCGGCAGCGCAATGCTGCAACGCATTGGACTCGAGCGCAGGGTGCCGGTCCGTGGAGGCATCTGCGGCTTACTGCCCTGATACCGGCTGCGATCTCAGCTCGAATGACCAGCTGGAAATCGTTCTGGACCTGCAGAGCGAAGATACGAAAGGCTCGTGCTGCAGCTCGTGCTTTTGTGTAGGAGACCCGCAGTGCGGGGTGTGGAAGTCAGGGGAGCTCATCAAAGCAGACTGGGTCAGCTGTGACGACCGCGTCCCGAGCGGCAAGGATCAGTGCAAACACAGCAAGTCGCGATGCCAGAAACTGGAGGACCACAATGGACACTCCTGCGTCTGGCACCCCGAAAACGTCGGCAATATTGCTGAAAAGGGCTCGCCGTGCCAGCCGGACTCCAACTACGCCCCGGCGAAGATGAGGATGTATGAGATGCAAAGCGACGATGGTGCTGTGTGGCTCGAGCTTACCTTGGGCGAGCGCGGCGTCATCACCAACGTCGAGTTCCACTCAGAATCCACCACTACGGCCACTTCCCAAACTGTATCACTTCAAGCTGCCGCATGCTTTGAGAGCAATCCGCGAAAGGTGCAAATCAACAAGTACCCAGATCTTGTAATCACCCCAGATTCAGTCGTCGCCTTGGACGACCAGTCATCTGTGATCAGCTCGGCGTGGACCGCCAGTGACGACGACTCCTTTGGACTGGTCCAAGCAGTCACCTTGCCCAACATGATGGAGATCGGCTACAAGCTGCAAGATGGCTTCAGCGGGATCCAGATAGAAGTGAGGTGTACCTCTTCCACGGCCCCCCCAGATCAGTGGGACGCCAGCACTGTGAGCACTTGGGAAGCTGCGATGCCACGCTTGGACGTGATCTCCGTGCTCCTTCCACCTGAATCTAGCATTGAGTCAAGCTCAACCGTGACTGGGTTCTGCTCCACTGGCAATATTGACATTCTCGCGGCTGATGACGCACGCCGATTGCGCCGTTTGCGGGAAAGCACTTCGCGGGATCGCGCTCTGTCCGAATCACTGCACGAAATTTGCCTCAACAAATGGATTCCAGGATATTTAGACGCCTGCATGTCCGTCTCCGAAACTTGCTCATCGCAAAGATACAGCGAAACCGTGGCAGACTGGTGCGATGCATGCGCATACTCCTTTGTGGATTCCGCAGAAGATTGCTACTCCAAGCTCGCACTCTCAACCTCGGTCTCGGAGGACGATGCTGCCCACAACTGGCGCTTGTACATAGCTGAGATGAACAAGAGCCGACAGCGCGAACAGCAGACTCTTGACGATATCTCACAGTTTGGCTACGATGCTCTCTTTGCGAGAGGCTTCGCTGGAACGTTGGACTCTTGCAAGTCGCCTACCGCGGAGTCCATGACCTGCGGGTTCATTGACGACTATGGTCCAAAACCATCGGATTGCGCCTCCGGAGTGTCCGTGGAGTACTTCGACACCTGCTCAGGGAACGGGGAATGGAAGGAAGCGTTTTTCATCCCGTCCTCGCTTCCCCCTTGCGAAGGAAAGCTCACCATCTCGGGCACGAGCCTAAAGTACAGCGAGCTCTTCAAATTCAAGATTCGCTTCAGCCAATGCAACTTGTCACCAGCCTGCCTAGATGAGAATCAGTGTTCTAGTACACCATCTTTCGATGTGTCCTTCAACTTTGTCCAAAACGGCGTCTCTCCGTCGTGCTCCCTGGTGCAGGAAGACTTGTGCACCCCTTCTCCGACCCCAGATCCGACGACGGCTCCGACAACGGGGGCTCCAACCCTTGCCCCCAATGACGTGCCCAGGCCTTCTCCCGACGGAGCTACCACTTCTGCTCCGACGCCATATGGCGAAACAGCCGCACCAACGCCCGCTCCGACGCCATATGGTGAAACAGCCGCACCAACAATGTCCCCAGTCGACACCATCTCTTCATTTATATGGACCTCGTACGTCTCTTACGCCTTGGACGAAAACACTACAGGCTATGCCGTCATGGATCAGCAAGGTGTCATCGTGTTTGCTCAGACAGACAACTCGGGTGACTTTACTATGACAGATTCGGTTGTCTACCACCAGCCATATTACGGAGAGCCCGGTATCCTGTGCGCGGGCGTGGTAAACGCCGGTGAGCGGTCGTTCCCGTACGTTGTCTCTGCAAAGCTAGGAACAGCCACTGTTGGGGACAATTTGCACGTGTGGGAGCCATTCAGCAAAACCCGCATCGAGAATCTGGACACGAGCTTTGTGCGCGAACTGGAGGTCGAGTCGATCGTGTGCAGCGGTGAAAATGTATTGGTGGGAGGCTACGAAGCCAACAGTGACGGCTCCAAATCCCCGGTTACGTATGCAATCCAGGTTTCCTTCTCCAGCTCGGATAACCGTCGTATGCTGGACCAGTCGTCTTCGATCTGCAGTGGCTACAAAACCTCCAAGAACTGCCGCAAGCAAACAGACTGTACGTGGAACAGCGGCACCTGTGAAGAGATCAATTGTGGTAAATACTACAACGACGAGGATGCTTGCGAGGCTATCCCAACCTGCGTCTTCCGACCCAACGGATTGTCAAACTTTTGCCTGAAAAGTTACACTGCTTTTAGTCTGGGAAATTGTGGCAAACTGACCGGAAAGGGCCCGCAGACACTGGGCACCAACTACTTGCTCACCTTCGGAGCTGGATTAACATCCACAAAAGGATACCGCTACAAGGGATCTAGCGGAGAGCTTGGCGTTTGCTCCTTCACGTGGACATCAAAAGCTGACATTGTCTTTCCGCAAAGTATCGTGTCCGCAAGAGTCGACGGACTCCTGCGCGTGTCTGGCTCTGCAACAAGCGCCAAAATACTAATCGTAGGAGAAGAGGGCTCGCAATACACATTTACTGTGTATACCGTGGACGCTGCTAATGCGAAGCTGGGTTCGGAAGTCATCTCTAATTTTCGCGGCAATGTTGACAAGACCGTCAAGCTCGCAACATACGATTTCTTGACGTGGCTGAGCGAAGGCTACCTCTTGCTCTCCGCCTCAAACAAATGGAGGCGCGGTTCGCCCAATTCGAAGGGGAGCTACATCAATGCGGTGAGATACAACTTTGTTGTGGGCACATACGGAGCTATTCCCCTCGCTGGTGTTTCGTCCGACCAAACAGCTGCTACTGTGCTCCTTTCCCGTCAATCTGGTGAGATTATGGCTGAGCTTGGCGGAGGGTTATTAAGCTCTTCTAGAAGACGTTTGCAAGCTATGGTCACCCCAGAGCTTTTGCGAGGCAGAATTGTTCGTGTCCGTCTCAACTCTGACAGCGACAGCGACGGGGAATCGCCCACCGTGCTCCCTCTGCCTTGGTACTCGAGCACATGCCAATACGACGCACTCCCAGCTCAGCCGTTTTGCGACTCTGAGCTTGGCTCCATGAACTTTTCTGGGGTCAGCCAACAATGTGAAAGCTCTTGCGCAGCCCAGACTGAAACCCAGTCCGCAGAAAGCGAAGCGCATGCGTTCATTCGCTACCCATTCGCCTTCGGTGTGGCCGAGGAGGATTTGGTCGATTCCAACGCAATTCTTGAACTCCAATTCAACACTTACGAGTCAGAAGCCTGCTGTAGGTATTGCAGCTGCTGGGGGGATCCAGAGTGCATGGCATACGGTAAGAAGGTCACTGAGAAGCTCAAGTGGGTGGTGTGCGATGCTCGAGCGACAACCGACGGTGAAAATTGCTTCATGAGTGAAGAAACTTGCTCTAGTACCGTGGATCACAAGGGCCAGTCCTGCGTCTGGAGCTCAGAGTTGGCAACGAAGAAGTTGAAGGACGTAGCCTACTGGGGTTCTCCGTGCCAAAGTGACTGGAGTACTTCTGGCTATGCAGGAATGACCATGCTCAACTCCACTCTCAACGGCAAGAATGTTGCTGTCGGCTTGCAAATGGCGGAACGCGGAGTTATCCAGCGACTCATGCTGCGTTACGAAGACTCTGAGCTCGAATCAACTTTTGCCATGGACTTTGACGCCAACTTGTGCTTCGCAGAAACAGGAACGCAGCAAGCGCTTCCTGTCGGCTGGAACACGTCGACGACGTTTCCGAGTGGGATCTTCGAACCAACCTCCATGGTAGAGTCTACAGATGACGTTGACGTATTCTCTATTGGCCCATTCCAGCTTTCCTCCGTGAAGAGCGCCGAGACGACTCTCGCTAGAACCTACTCGCTCGAGTACACGCAGAACAATCAAAAGCTTGTCAATCTTGAAGTCGTGTGCTCGCGAACGAGCGTCAAGGAGGGGAAGAAGACTCTGTACGGAGGAGAAAAGCTCTTGGTCAGTATTGTCGACACCAACATGAACCCAACTGATCAGGACGAGGAGAGCGGCTTTTGTGTGTCCAACAGCTTTGATGGGCACAATCCTGTTGCATTTCACTCATGGACGGAAGACAACGCACTGCTTGCAATGCCAGACTTACCACAGCTCGAGACCGTTGAGATCGCTGCTGCATGCCAAGATCAAGTGCCTAAGCCTCTGCACATATGTAAGGGCATCACAGGGCGCTCATGTGTTGCCGAGAACCTCTATGCGCGTGCAGAGGCCTGGTGCGCCGTACAACACGATGCTTCGTCGTGTGCAGATGATGTCCTTTCATCCAGCGATTCAGTGAATTCTGAAAAGTGGGTCCATCACTACTGCCAATCCATCACCAGCTGCCTCGACTCGTACTTTGACTCCAGTGTCACTGTTTGTATTGGTGAGATTTTGAACAGCTATGAGCCGCTGGAGGTCTTTGAGAAATACTCGGTCTGCAAATCTCTCCCACAGAGCATGTGCGCGTCCTCGGTGTCGGACTATAGTTCAACCGTGGATGATTGCACCCATGGCGTTCACGTACAAACCTCTCCGGACGGCAACAGCTGGGAAACCCAGTTTTTCGTGCCAGATGCCGTTCAACCATGTGAAAGCTCTCTCCGTATTTCTGCCAACGAGATGGCGCCCTTGTTCAACCAGTATATCCGATTTTTGAGAAAGGATGTTGACATCAAGACCTGCATGGTCACACATCCTGAGGTAGCTTGCGCGGCTCGACCTCGCTTTGACGTGTCGTACGCCTTCCAAGCCGACGCATGCCTCGTGGCAGACTCTGGCTCCACTCAGTTCGAATACGACCTATAAAATCAGCACGTTTTTACACTTGACCTGGTATCGACACTTGATTTTTTAGATGCGCATTTCTTTGGTTCCTGACTCGTTTGCCTTCGAACATAAGTGAAGCCTCGAAGTGCAGCGTAAACGAACCCTATCTGAAGGTGGGGTGAACATCAGATGCGCAGAAAAGAGTCTTCCATTCATTCTTCTCCAATCTTCTCCAGCAAAATGGTCTATGCAGTTGCAAGCGATACAACGCAATGCAATGCCATGGGTTTTGCGCCAGTATGATCATACACAAAGTTTCTTTTCTCTCTATTTCACATTCATCTGAATTCTGAATTCTGAATTCTGATCATTCGGAGGTCGCGCAGACCACGACCGCTTCCTCCTCTTTTTACACCCACATTTAGTTCACTCAATCAGCAAAACACTACAAAAAAATCGAAACGAAAATTCTTTGCTCGCAACAAGCAATGAGTCTTGAAATTCTGTACTCCCTGGACAATCTCAGCATAGCGAATTACCTATTCTACCGATAAGGACCTTGGTTGGTTGGGAGCGCAATTTGCGAAACTCAAATACTTGCTTACCGCATCTCAGTAATGCTCGAGCTAGCACCTCTATCAACCGTAACACCAAGCGATACCAAGCGCTACTTTTTCCTTGTGCACTGGCAGTACTGGCAGCATTCATCAGCATTCATCAGCATTCATCAGCATTCATAGTAAACGCATCAGTAAAACTTACCGACGAATTTAGTTAGATGGGTTGACATTGTTGACATTGTTGACACCAGCGAAATTAGTAGAGCTTCGCCAACTTCGCCATGCCTGACTTAGTCGTTACTATTATCATCGGCCCGGTTGCACTACGAGTGATTGAGAGTGATAGAGTGATTTGGTGATTGAGTGGTTGCACAAGTTGCCGAGTTGGAAAAGAGAGACAGAGCGCGAGCGCAGAGAGAGTTTGAAGAGGGAAAGCTTTGCAAGTGTCAATTGTCAATTGTCGATTGTCAATTGTCGAGTGTCAATTGTCGATTGTCAAGTTTCGAGTGGGAAGGCAGGTTGCCAAAGCAACCATGGC
>BLSF01000013.1:658373-697437 GCA_012862575.1 Parietichytrium sp. I65-24A
TCAACCATCAAATGCTCCAACTGACGCACCGACAAGTCCGACGGCCACACCGACCAGTGTCCCTACTGAAGCACCGACAAGCCCAACAGCTGCACCATCCGCAGCGCCAACGAATCCGACATCTCAACCATCAAATGCTCCAACTGACGCACCGACAAGCCCAACAGCTGCACCATCCGCAGCGCCAACGAGCCCCACGGCCGCACCAACTCATGCGCCAACGAGTCCAGATGCTGGGCAATCTTTTATTCCGACAATGGCACCAACAGGTATGACGGCGCAGCCCACAAATTCGGACGATGAGGTCTCGAACATCGGAGAGCTGATAGTCCATGCAAACGGTACAGGTGTGGACCTGGAGGGCATAATCGAGAACATCACTCATGCGATTGATCAGGTGCTGAACAATTCATTCTCAATTTCGGTGGATATCTTCATAGAGGAGTCTGTCGACCTCCCGTTCGTCCACAATGATACTTTAGAAGCAGCGTGCCAAGTTCGTTGCCAAAGTAACTGTACCTCGAAATGTAATGTTGCGATCGTTGTTGACGAGGAGGGGTCGACAGAGGTGAACACTCACGTTGACGAAGACACAGTGTCGACTGGAATCTCTCCAGCCGAAAATTGTACAGCGTTTGTGCAAGCAGTTGCTGGCTTGTTGGGCATTTCCCTTGACGGAGAGTATTGCGAAAGCAATACCGTGGATGCCGCAGTGCATGTGGTGTTCAACTACACGGGCAACGAGACCGACTTGACTAACCCCGAAGTGGAGCAACTGAGCAACTGGTTAAATCAAACTGCAGAAACCGCGATATCAAATGTACTCGAGGATAGCTCTGTCGTTGGAGTTGAGGCGAGCACTTGTGGCTATCCAGTGTGCTCGGGCAAAGGCCAGTGTGTCAACAATAGATGTGAATGCTTTGAGCCTTACGAAGGCATTCGCTGTGATACTGCTGAGTCACCAGATATTGGCCCAACATTTTCCCCTACCCTCGAGCCGCCCCAGGCTCAAAATCAGGAGTGTTACAGTGGCAACTGGGTGAAAGTGTTTCATCAGACTGGATGCGAACAGGTGCCTTTAGATGCTGGCAAGGCATCCATCGACGCACAGTTTGCGCGGACAGGTCTCGCCCGCTATGACATTTATGGCCAGCCATATGCGTACTTACGGCGAAAGAGAAATTTGGATCTGTTCAGTGCGTACGACAATCTGATTGACACGTGGAGTAGCTCAGAGAATATTTTGGGCTTAGACTTTGACATCTACTCAAGTGAATCGGATCTCGGCAACAGTACAAATGCTTGGAAGTATTGCTATTATGATGTGCCAGGCGTTGGTTTTCCAAACATATGCGGGAAAAATGGTAAAATCTACAATAAGTGGAGCAGTGGATACTGTCAAGCGATCAGTTCTGGTGAGCGTGTTGTGTCTGCAGTCTCAGTTTTCTCATTTTACATTTGCTCTAGTGAGAGCGCTGTAGAGAGTGAGGAGACCGAAGCATCCGCGCAACAGGTACAATACGGGAAGATTGACGGAAAAGTGGTGAACAGTGTTGGAGGCGGAGTTCCAGCAACCGTTCACTTGTATAAGGGCATCATGGAGACAAGCTCTCAGGCTTTCAACGACACCTTGCCTTTCCGAACAACCAATACAAGCACTACGACTCCCGCGGACTCTGAGCCTACCTTATCTTCGGATACAGGTATGCCGCAGACCTCGGATGAGTCCTGCCTGGGGAACTCAAATTCTGACTCCCTCACTAATGATGAAACGTTTGAGTTTGAAAATGTGCCAGCTGGGCTATACTCCGTGGTCGCAGTCCCACTGGATGACGAAGCGTACTCGTTAGGTAGTGTGTTTCATGTTGCCTCAAACTCCTCCGATGTGACAGTCCTACTTGACTCGACCGTCTCACTTGAACAAGTGACAATTGAAATGCAATACACTTCGGGAAATTTTGGGGAAGTGAATTTGATGATCAACTTCGTTGTGGACACGGAGTCAGGGGCAGAGTGTACTGTGGATGTATCGCTACTTGGGGACGGTGCTTGCGGGTGTGGCGGTGTCCGTGTTGTGAGCCTGAGCAGTGACACTACATCAGAGGGGACAGTGCAACAAAAGTTGGTCCTTGAAACAATCTATGCAACAATCTATCGTGTTTACCTGGCTTCCTCAACAGCAAGCTCGCAAACGAGCTCAGCATCCCAGACATATAGAACGGACGGCCGCTGTGGCGTGGACTTTCCTTTAGAGTCCGGTGAGGCCTCAAGATGCCCTACAGAGGAGATCCTATGGGATGACGGAACAACTGGAGTGCGGCCGTGCTGCAGTCAATCAGGTTATTGCGGAGCAACGGAAAGGCATTGTTCCTGCATGAATTGCCTGGATTTCAGAGTTTTTGAAACAGATGGCTGGACAGACCGCTATCGAATGGATGGCCTTTGTAGAGATCCCTTGAATCCCTACACGGACGGGAAAGCCGCTGTCTGCCCCCCCAACGCAACGGTGGCATGGTGGGACCTCACGACGGAGTTGCGTCCATGCTGCAATAGTGACTTTGAATGCAGCAGTAGGCCAACTGATTGCACTTGCCTTACTTGTATCGACTATCGTGACTATTTGGTGGAGGAAGAGGAGGAAAGTGAACATGCACAAAACGTATCATCAGGGCTTTCTCTCGTTCAGACCCTGGAAGAGTCTGACTTGAAGGTTACGATCTCGGGTAGCTCCGGTATTATCGGCTCGTTTAAAATGCCGTCTCCAGAAGACCGAGTAAACTACTACGACTTGCATGAATTTGTGTCCGGGGAGGCTTCAGCTTCCTCATCCTACGTTCGCATGTTTTGCTTTGATGGGCGAGAAACGACCCCTCAAGTTGAGGAGTATGGGGCACCGCGATACTTCCAAATGCTTGGGCAGATGATGGATACGGATGTTGATGGCTGTCCCTCTGCCGTATCTTGCGAATACGCGATTGTGACTGGCATGTCTCTAAATGAAACCCTTGTCGGCGTTTACTTGCTGCAAAACGTTGAAAGCGAAACACAGTACCAGTCTTTTCCTGGGTACCGTGTCAATGCAGCTTGTGCCGCAGCCATTACTCTCCCTGACGCAAGTGTTGGAACTATCCTGCGCGGCGCTGTCAGCTCGGACGAATGTTCTGACGTCTGTAGTAGTGACGACAGCTGCAACGTGTTCATGTTGCAGCCCGTGGAGGAGGGGTACGACTGCACCTTTTTCACAGATATTTCACCGTGCGGAGGAAAATTTACAAGCCGAAATCTTGAATACGTCGTCTACGAAAAGGTGAGAAACCTTGACACGTCTCTACCTTCAAAGTGGTACACGCGAGTCGACACTCTTTTCAGTTCTCCCGAGAGCGGTGGACAGGTGTATTTGTACCGCGACGAAACGAGTACTTTTCTAGGCGGCCAATATTCGTGGTATTTTGACACGAACTTGGATCCTACCGACGGGTTCCTCGGAACCGGCGTCGATGCCAGCGGATCTGGAACACCGGAGAGTGTAGTGCAGTGGATTGTGCGAACAACAGTTTGGGCGTACACAATGTTTATAGCGGAAGACCCGCTTACTGCGAGGGTGAGAGTAATTCACGACGACTGCGACTTTGCAGTGCCGACAATCGCACGCAATCTTAGTCTTCTTGCATGTGCCTGTGAGTCGGACAGTGTTCTAGCGCAATCTACTTGCGATCTGTCGTGTGAATCGAGTAAAGATAGCGCAACGACCGAGATTTGCAAAATAGACGCAATCTTGAGCGAAACCTCCGTATACTCTGTTGAAGAAAGCGCGTCGTGTAGCTCAGGCACAGAGGCGCACATAAATGAGGGCAATGGGGCATGCCAAGAGCTAAGTTTGGATAGCTCGGATTGCACCTGGCTGTACGGCACACTATCCGAGTGCAAAGCGCTCTGTGATTCCAATGCGAATAAATGTAATGGGTTCGAGTACGTGTGGAAAGGCACCGGATCGTACGGGCCAGATGGCATAACTCTTGCGAACTACGGGACTTGCTATTTCAAGCTATTCACGAGCGACAACCCAGACACTGAATACGCAGGCGATTCTGACTGTTATACAAGGGAGAGCGTGACTGAGTCTGGCGAGTATGCAGTCTGCGAAGAACCAACCCTAGAGAGCGACACAGAGGGTTCTGAAAACGGATGTGCAAAGGGAATGACGTGGTGCGGCACGGGGTCTGCGGCACTGACAAGCTACACAAAATGCTCAGAGGCAAGTGCAAACGCTCTGTGTAGCCAATTCATGCTCCGAGACTCGGGCACATCCCTTTGTTTAACGCGTTCACGATGGTCAGTGAGATGGGCAACATGCAATCCTAATAGCTCTTTGCAGAAGTGGCTGCTTAGCGAAGAAGGCTATCTTGTTGGAAAGGGAGTCCCGTCTTCAAGCCAGATTTACCGGGAGTATTATTATACAATTGGGTCCCTCACGGATGATGGTGTCAATGACGTACTTTGGCTTCAAAATCCCGCTTCGAGCGATCTTAGCGAGAGTTTTGAGCCAATCACATTCACACCACAGCTCGACAACTCTCTTGCAATCTCGTCAGAATCAATAAGCGGATCCGTTTGCCTCGCAGAGTCGGCTGGCCTTGGCATGAACGCAACACTGTCCTCTAGTGGCTGCGCAATTCTTGAGATGATGTGAATTTTTGAAGTAAATCCGCGTTGAAAGCGAGGTGTTTGTCACATTCGGTATTGTTTGAGACCGAGAACAGTAGAATGGCCAGGCCCACTCCTTAGTCGCACATTGCATACTCCGGCGGAGAACCATGGAGATACTACTGTTGATTTCACCAAAAACGAGCTGAGTGACATCAGACACACTGTGATAATTTGAATTAGCAATAGTCCTCAGGATTACTTTCTTATGATGCATACATTTTACGAGGTAGAATTCATTTGTTGTGGTAGCGCAGAGGCTTTGAGTTTGGTGACCCACGTGATGGCGTGCGGCTTGCCTTCAGCCACCAGCGTCAATGAAGTGCTGGTGGATATGGCAACATTTCTTGCGACGGACGAGAAAAGAGACTCCGGATCCGATTCTTGCACCTTCGGCTTCAAATCGATCTTGAATTCGCTCACATCAGTGCGATCGAAAATATACGGGGTAATCACGGTTCTCTCAAGAGGTATTTTCAACACTGGCTCAAGCTCGCCGTAGTACGAATATAGGTTAAGTACGCCATCAAATACAGCTCCCCAAAAAGGAAACCAAGTCCAAGCTTTCTTCAGCTGAATAGGTGGTGCTAGGCGCTCTGCAGAGATCATCTCTGGTGGCAAAGGAGCGTTCTTGAGTTTTAAATCAACGTCTCTTGCAAGACGTGTTTTGCCATCCATTTCTACAGTCTGCGGAGCGTCGGACCCTTCTAGTAGACTAACGGCTGTGATCTCCTTCTCTGGAGCAATTTTGTTCCGCCGTAGAACCGTCGGCTTTGGGACACTCATACAGGACCCAAAGGCCAAAGAAAGTAAGCTAGCAGCCAAGCCGGGCGACTTTGAGGACTGTAGCATCTGTACGTCATTGCGACTTTGTCCCTTGGCTTCCGATTGAGTCCCCGAAGAAGGACTGGTTGGGTTGACGGTTGAATTCTGCTGCTGCCGCGGAGTCCGCCTTGGAGACGGGGTCGGCGAGGTAGGGTGCATTTGCCCATCTGACACCCAGAGCCAGCCACTATACGCATGTGCCACGGACCTCACTTCGAACGAGAAGTGCGTGTGCTTGTGTTGAGTTGGGCTCTGGGGTCCCTGTGACTGTTGCTGTGGGCTTTGAGGCCCCTGCCCAGCTTTGGGTCGTTGCTGCGCACCATGCAGGGAGGGAATAGATGTCTTCCGGAGAAGGTACTTGTTCACAGCTCGTATTCGCATTTGCTTCCTCCGAGAGAGAAGAAAAGCACTTTTGAAGACGTCCAAATCAACTAGACTTGCCTCCAGCACAAGACGATCCTTTGCCTCCACCCCCAGTGAAATCACACAATCTTCGTCGATTCCGGGTAATATGATTGAGACCCCTTGGTCACTCGAAGCTTCGCCAGTTGAGGTCGGTGATGCTTTTCCTTTGGTTTGCTTAAGCGAGGAAACATCAAGAAAAGGGCTTTTCCACCGGAAAACGCGATTGGAGGTTGAGAGATTCCAAACGGTAAGAACAAAGCGGAAGCGCGGCGCGAGGTATTGAAACGCTGCAGAGCTCAGATCCTCAATCCACAAGTTCCTGAGCTCCACAACTTGAAAGCGAGGAAAGACCTTGGAATACTGAGTGCGAGTCCAGTGGCCCTTCCAAAGGCTTTGCAACTTCAAGCAAGCCGTGACTTGGATCACCTGTATTTTCTCACGATGTTCTCTTGTTGCGGGAGCTCCTGCGGATTTGTCCATTTGTGCGTTTGCGACGCTCTCCTCGCCTGATATCGCCGATATTGTTGGCGCAACCAAACCCTGCACAGACGCTGTACGAGAGGAGGCCCTCTCCGCGGTTGTTGCTGCCGTGCTAGTCTCCTGCGATCCACTTGCATAGCTCTCCGAGTCTGGTGTTTGAGCTCTCCCTGTGGGCGAGACACCTTCTGCGTCATCCACAACCTCAGTGTACGACGACGAGTTTAATGCGCGAGACGTGTTTCCATCGCGTAGCCTTGCTGTTTCTTGCAGCCCATCATTTTGGTCGCAAGTGTTGCTGGCCTGCGCCTGCATGGCGCGGCTCAGACGCCAACAAACTTATGACAACGCGTTTTGCTCTGCTCTTGTGTAGTCAACGTTGCGGTGCTTGTCAGATTGACTGTCAGTGTGGTCGACTCCGCCAAAAGCGCCGGAAACTCGCGGCGGTGACTTGACGGCCGTCGTGCAGAGTCCGCTGCCACTCCCCGCGGGGTATTTCAGAGGCTCGTTTTCTTCCCCGTTTATTGCTCTCTTCTGTGCCCGGGAATATGTCACCTATGCGGCCATGGATTAGTTTCAAGGCGTCGTTTGGCCGGTCCATTGGGCGTAAGATGTTAAGTTAATTACCCAGTCACAGCCTGCCAATGTGGATGCAATTAATGCCAGGCTAGTTGGAAGCTCAATCACCGGCTAGCTGACTGTGACTTCCGATGTCAGGGAGACTCAAGACTGCAATAGCATAAGCTAGCTCGCGCCATTGGAAATTCATCATCATCATCACCTAATGAGGTGCTCAGTACTCTGCGTGGGGCTGGCTCGGTGGGGCCGATGAGGAAAATGCATGCGCTCTTTCTTGTCTTCGATCTGAGCAATAAATCTTTGAATCCATCATCCGTAATCGCTCTCGACCTATTCCGTCGGCCAAACCCTTCTCTTCCGCGGGCAACCAAATTAGTCTAAAGTAGATTTGCGGAATGGAGGCGATACATCTTGCAGATAGCACTTCGCCGCTCACTGTCTCCCTATCGTCGCAACACAACATAACACAACCCACTGCAACACCTCGTTTAACGGAACTATCACTAGGAAGAAAGTGGGCAAGTCAGTAAGAGTAAGATGGACAGTGCCCAGCCCAGTGCCAACCCAAGTGCCAACCAGTGCCAGTACTCAGTGTCAGTGTGTCTCATAACAACAGTATCATAGCTGTAATGGACGTGGGCATGTGTACCACCGGAGTATACATCATGTCTTCGCGGCGAACTCGTGCGAGTGGTGAAGAGAGTTGAGGACAAAAAGACGCTCCTTCTATGCGAAACTCTGACTCACTGCCAATGCTCTGGAACCCGCCACGTCTCGTTGTTTTCTTCTCTCTTATATATTATTACCACCACCTGCCTACCCCGCCAACACGCATTCTCTGCATTAGTCCTCAGCTCGAGGATCGTTTTAGCTAAGGAGAGCAATTGATGAATGGCAGTTCGCTCGAAACATTTTCACAAGTCCCAGCGAAGTTGCATTGACAATGACAAACAAACCTCCTTGCGATGACAAGAGCCATAAATCGCATGCAATCCACATCTACGATGCTAAAATGTTATCGCGATTACCTTCTTTGGGCCAGCTAACTGATCCTTGTCGGTCCCGCTTCTTACACGCATTCTCACTCACACCTCAGCTCGCAAATCAGAGCCCGGCTTGCACAAGCATCTCCCTCTTCACCGACCCGCTCACTTCATTCTTGATTGACTGTGTTCACTGAAGAAAATTAGAGAGAGATATAATGAAGTGGATGGTAGGTACTATACTCAAACCATCCCTAATCCCAACAACCCAAACATTATTATCAAACAGTACCGCCGTAAAGGTGACTTGCTAGGACTGGCGCACAAAAAGTAACCGTTGGCAAAACTCATGACTCGGACTCGGACTCGGATGACCGTGGCCCTTGCAGTTCTTCCAGTGCGCGACTTATATTCTGGTCCTCTGCTCAAGCGCCACTGCTTGAAAGTTTAATTTACTTTGAGAAAATACTTGAGCCTCCTCCACGTGCTGGCGCCACCGGTTCTCGCACATATCGCTTCTATAGCTTGAGCGCGCCCATATTCTCATAATCTCATATTCTCATATTCTCATGTTCTCATATTCTCATAATCTCTCTCGCGAACACGGGTGAAAACACATATACTGCGTATAAATATATAAATACATATACATATCCAGCAGCCGGGCGCGCGAGCTTACCTCGCAGTCGATGCACGGAGGTGTCTAACTCGGCAGAGTTTGCTTGCCAGTAGAGCGCAGCGAGCAATGGCGGACGCTCGCGCCAAGGAGTGGGCCGGAATGTCTGACAGCGCGAGGTTGGAAGAGCTGGCGCGGCGCAAGAGAGCGCGGCGCAAGCAGAAGAAGACGGCCATACCGGCCTCTTCGCCGCGAGAAGAAGACGACAGCGACGACGACAGCGAGGACGCTGTTGACATGGACGCCACGGACGCCACGGACGAAGACCAAATATCGCGCACTGACGAAGACGGCGACGAGGAAGAGGAAGAAGAAGAAGAAGAAGAAGAAGAAGAAGAAGAAGAAGAGGACGAAGAAGAAGAGGACGAAGAAGAGGAGATAGTGTATGAGGAAGAAGAGGAAGAAGAGGAGATAGTGTACGAGGAAGAAGAGGAAGATGAGGAAGAAGAAGCAGAAGAAGAGGAAGATGTAATTTACGAAGAGGAGGAAGAGGAGGAAGAAGAGGAGGTCATATACGTTGAAGAGGATGAGGATGGGGAAGAAGAAGAAGAAGAAGAAGAGGACGAAGAAGAAGAGGAAGAAGAAGAAGAGGAGGAGGAGGTTGAGATTGTGTACGAGGACGAGGACGATGCTGCGGAGCACGAAGAGGAAGACGAAGACGAAGAAGAGGTTGAGATCGTGTACGAGGACGAGAATGCGGAGCACGAAGAAGAAGAAGAAGAAGAAGAAGAAGAAGAAGAGGAAGAGGAAGAAGAAGAAGAAGAAGAAGAAGAAGAAGAAGAGGAAGAAGGGGTTCTCGATGCCAGCACAGATCCAGAAGCAGAGCCAAGAACAATGCCTCCAAGCGAATCAGCTGCTCCGCCAATCCCGCCGAAGAGTAGCAATAGCAAGCCTTCGGAGGTTGACCTGGACGAATTCGACCTCAGTGACATCGAAGACGATGAGGACGGCAAGGATGGCGGGGACTATAAGGAGGAGGGTCACGAGGTGAGCCCAAGCAAGAAGGGCGACGCACACATTGAAGCATCTGTGGAGGGGAATCAACGGCAGGAAAAGCACGATATTCAGCATCTGGAAGAGGCAAATGTCGAAGAATATCTCAATTCGGGGGACGAAGAGGAGCATAAAGACGAGCAAGATGCTGGCCACGACGATGAGGAAGAGGATGTGGAGTTAATATATGAGGAAGAGGACGAAGAGGAGGACGAAGAGGAGGACGAAGAGGAGGACGACGAAGAAGTGGAGTTCGGCGCAACCGCTATGAAAGCAAAAGGAACAAACAGTGACACTAAAGGAGAGGCAGACCATGAGGATGAAGACGAAGAGGAGGAGGAGGAGGAGGTTGAAATTGTCTACGAAGAAGAAGAAGAAGAAGAAGAAGAGGAGGAGGAGGAGGAGGAGGTCGAAATTGTCTACGAAGAAGAAGAAGAAGAAGAAGAGGAGGAGGAGGAGGAGGAGGAGGAGGAGAGCACTGTGCTAACTGGAGAACATGAGAGTGGCGAAGCAGAACAAGAAGAAGTGGTTTATGAAGAAGAAGAAGAAGAAGAAGAAGAAGAAGAAGAAGAAGAAGAAGAAGAAGACGAGGACGAGGACGAGGAGGAAGTAGAGATAGTCGAAGTAGAAATAGACGAGGAAGAGGAGGATAATGAGGATGACGAGGAGGTGGAAGAGGTAGTCGAAGTCGAAGTTAACGAGGAAGAGGAAGAAGAAGAATTCGAGGAAATTGTTGAAATCGAAGAGGAGGAGGACGAGGACGAGCAAAAGGAGCAAACGGAGCAAAGAGGTCAAATGCTTGAAAGCATTACAAAGCAGATTCCAGTGGCCGATGTGAAAGAGCGGTCAACAAATCAATCGGCCAGCCTGCTGCACGACCCAGTTACTGAGAAAAAGGCGGACTCATCCCTGGTGGATCAAGCGGTCCAAGAGCATGCAGAATCCCTGGGCATGAGATTACCCGAGGACGAAGAATATCTTTGGCTCGCACGGGAGTCACTCGCTGCAAAGCTGCCTCCAAACTGGAAGCACGCAGTGAGCGAAGACGGCACACCGTACTTTTACAGCACCAAGACAGGGGAGTCTGTTTGGGAACATCCGATGGATGCCGAATACAAGCGCAAGTTCGAAGAGCTCAAGCGCAGCTCTCCAAGTGCAGGAGCGGAGGAGGCCGAGCCCGAAGACGAGGTGGACTCCTTGGCATTGCTGGAGTCACACACAGATCCTCTCTCGGGCCACGGGCCAGAAGAAAGCACAAAAGTGAATTCAACCGGCCACATCCAATCACAGAGCCCTCCATCCTCATTAACTGGGCTTGCCTCGTCGATCCCTTCTTCTGCACCCCAAGTTGCGAGCGCAACGTTTAAGGCTCCCCAATTGTACGGCCAGAACTCGGGGCGCAAAATTGTCGGAAGCGGATTGCCCGGATCAACGTCAGCCACTTATGGAGGTCTCATACGAAATAAGCAGATCGCGGAATGGCGTTCTCGTGCTCAGTCGAATCTTAAAGGTAACGAGAGGGCCGAAGATCAGAGCACAGAGGTAAAGGAGGAGGCGGCACCTACAATCGACGAAGCTCAGTTCGGCGACGCTGAGAAGGACCGTTCGCCGAGCCGCGATCGAAATCCGATACACGTTGGGGATAGCAGCGCAGACATGAAGGCTCTCCAAATGCAAGTGGCGGACCTACGCTCTGTGTTGAAAGAGAAAGAAACAACTTTAGAGGGGCAAAGTAAAAGCCTTGAGTTGGAGCGCCAAGAAAAACTTGCGTTGAAGTCGCGCTTGGAGAAGGTCGAGGCGCAGTGGGCTGGCTTTGAGAATGTGGCCGAGCTTGAAAAGCAGTTGAACGAGTCAAAGCGGCTGAAAGTGACGCAATCCGAGCTATTCGAACAACTCGCGGGAAGCAAAAGCGAGGTGGATAAACTTAAGAGCGAAGTTGCAGAATTGCTCAAGACCGCAAACGAAGCACGGCAGTCATCTGTAGACCAAACAGCGGAAGCAAATGCTCAAGTAAGCAAGGTACTGGAGCAACTAAATTCTCTCCGAATCGAGCAAGAATCCGAAAGGTTGGAATGGTATTCTCAGCGTGAGTCCCTGAAAGCCCAGCTCAAAGAGCAAGAGATGATCGTGAAAGATCGAGAGGAGAAACTTGAAAAACTTGAAGGCGTACAGCTGGAGAACAGAGAGCTCGCACTTGAAAAAGATAAATTGTCGAAGGCGTTGGTAGATTTGCAGCAAGAGTCTGCGAAGTTGGCCAAAGACATGGAGGCAAAGCAAGCGCAGGACTGGGAGGTTTTGAAGCAAGAGAGAATTGAAGCGCTTGAAAGGTCGTTTGAGGATAAATTTCGCGAGATGCTACGGGAAAAGCAGGATCTGCTCAAGGATATGCACGATCAGCGACTCCAGTTCAAGGATAGAATCGTTCAACTGGAGAAAGAGAATTTTATGCTGAAGACGGAAGTGGATGGAGAGAGAGCTCGCATCGCGCAACGCAACGAGTCGTTTCGTGAAGAGAAAGCCGTCCTTCGAGATCAGATTGAGTCTCAACGAGCGCACATCAAAAAGGTGGAGCAGCAGTTGGTGGAAGAGCGAACCCGCGCGGAGGGACTTCGCGATTCTTTGGCGGACGGAGAAGCGTACACCAAGTCCTTACAGGCTGATCTGGCAGCCATGCGCGAGTTGAACCTAGCTACTTCGAGCAACAAAGTTTCGGCCGAGTCTGGGGCAAGTGAGCCTGAGACAAGGAGCCCTGGAGCCTCGGACTTGGAGCTTGGCGACAAACTAAAGGCTGTGAAAGAGAGGAATTCACAGCTCGAAACGCAGCTCCGAAGCCTACAATCTGAATTTGAATATGAGCTTCAGATGGCTGTGGAGGAGACGGCAGAGAAAACAACTCGAGCCTGGCGCAACGCGAACACTTCCGAAGTTGCAAATTGGAAGGACAAAGTCCAGCAGCTTGCGCAGCAGATTGAGCTTGAGAGAGAGAGGCACCAAGGAAGGGTTCGCGAGCTGGAGCTGCGAGTGGAGTTTGTGCAAGATCGCGCAAGGTCTGAAGCTGCAAGTGCAGCAGCAGAGACAGAGCGTCTCTACGCCACAAATGAGAAGCTAGTGAGATTCCTGAACAATGCAAAGCATACAGAGCCTGTCGAAGACTATGAGATGCGACACCGATCAGCTACTCCGACGTCCATGTATGATCTGCAAATGGGTAGCCGGATTAGTAATCAGGTCGCAGAGTTGAGAGAAGCGTGCAGGTCGATTCCGACCTTACCAGGCACCCGGAAGCTTGGCAGTAGATACTTGGATTTAGATGCAATGGAACGTGAAGATGAGCTCATGTTTTCCAGAGCTGGAAAGCAAAGCAAGTTTTCCAGCCATGCGAGCAGTGATTATTACAACTCCGCCTCTTTTTTGAGTCGTAATAATTGGTATGAATAGTAATTCTTGATTCAAAAAAATTAGAATGATTTGCACCAATAATTCAATTCTTCGCGAGCTTCCGCCAAATCAGGTAACCAAGGTAATTCTGGCCGAGAGCAGAGACTAGGATACCTGTTGCGGCCGTCCGTCTGTGGCTAGGAGAAAACGCGTGCAAAAGTCGTGAAGAAACTCCACCGTTGGAGAAAGTCTATTGAGCGCAGACTTTGGAGACGGGTCAACGAATCAGAAAATTTGACTTTTTGAAACTGGAACGAAAATAGTGGCAATGGGTGTGGGCACGAACAGCTCGGCTGACCAAAAACTTGAACGGGTGAAACTAAATAAACATAAGAGGACACAAACCGCTGCTCATCTTTCCATGTACATATGCGAGCTCATGGAGCCTGAGTTTGGAGAGTCAAAGCCGTATACGTCTATCCCGTCCATGGGCAGATGTTCTTGTTTGACGCGCTTGCTTGGCGAGGGGCCGGAATGGCCTTCCCCAAATACAGGGCTGAAGCCCCCATCCTCCATGCGCATTGCAACTGGTGGTCCATTTGGAAAGTTGAGTTGATGAGGGGGCTTGTCAACATCGTCAGGGTCATGAGCGCGTTTGAGCGCGTTTCGAAGGCGTCTCTTCACTTTCTGCTCCTCTTTCTTTTCTTCAGCAATTGTCGCAGCTACGTACTTGGGAACAGGCAGAGAACGAGGTTTCTTCTTCATGAGCTGTACCTTGGGAGGCAGCTCGCTGCAAACTCTGCAACGCTTCGTCTCTGTCCATCTGCAACGCTTCAAATGCAGCATAAGCTCCTTAGAGGACTTGCAGCTTCCTTTGCCCTTGAATGCAAATGTGCAATGCTCATTCTCACACTCCATCATATGCTGGTACAATGCGCGGATCTCTGGATCACCGCCTGGCTGCTTGTGAGCAAGTAGAAGGGCAGCAAATGTCTGAATGATTCTCTTCTCCTTTGCAACCTCCCGTGGCCTGCGGTTCGTTTCGCGAGGTTTAACTCTCTTTCGAAGCATATCGTAAAAGAGACACAAGTTGCAAGACTCCTTACAGTTTTTGAGAATCTCCTTCTCCTGGAGTGTTTTGCGATGCTCGACGTAGGGCCTGATTACCTTGCATTTGCGAAAGGTGCAATTCAAATCATCGCATTGAGCGCAGTGATTCCATGCGTCAAGTGTGGACTTATTGATGTCTAAATTGTCACTTCCATCGTCATCATCATCATCGTCCTCCCCGTTTCCAGTGTCCATGACCTCGTCGTCTCCCGGGGCTTGGGCGTCCTTGTCGTCAAACTGATCTTCCTCGCCATCATCGTCGTATTCGGCGTCCTCATCTTCCTCTTCTTCGGACTCGTCGTCAGAGTCTTGTCCATTGTCGCCCAGGCTCGCAACTGCAGCTTGCGACATTGCAAAGTCCACCAGCCTCGGCCCGCACACTCGAAGAAGCTCGGAATGTACCATTTCTTGCGTCTCGAAAGACGGCGAGCTGATGAACCTCATGTACAGCCCATCGATGTACGCTTGGGCGGCGGGATCGGGGATGTGCTGCTTGAGCACCCCCACAAACATGTCCAACTGAGCTTTGTTCATATTCTTGTCAAAGGCGAAAAAGAATTCGCAAGTTCGTCCAACTGGGCAACCGCACGGTCTTCAGGGTAACAACAAGCGATCAAAGTGACATAAAACGCCGCCAACAGATTCTCAACGATTAATTTATCCAGAGAACAACGCACCAAATCAAAGAGCGCAAAAAGCAGCGCAGTTCGATACACGTTGTTGGTTGAGCACAATCCCAATGTGCCAACTGCACGCGCACCAGCAAAGAACAGCCTTGGCGTTTCGTTTGTGGGAAGTTCTATAATAACCCCTAGTCGTCGTTACGCGAATGAAAGTCCGCGTACACTTGCGCACACTTTGGGTGTCCCCACGTTCCGCCCATACAGTGAGCCGGGTCGGTCAAATCATGTAGGGGTCTGTCAGACGTTCCTAGTCCTAGTGGATTTTGCCAGAGGTGTGCAGAGACAGAGTGTGCACGAGAACAAAGAGCTGTTCTGTAGAACATTCTTCATTCATCCCGGTTCTTGATCCGGTTCTTGTGTCAGGAACCCGGAAAGTCGGAAGACATTGCGTGCGACGTTGATTGAGAGTGTGAGAACAAGAAAAGTTGAGTTGAGCGAGGGAAACGAATGCGCAGAAGGTAGCAAATCGTGTGAAATTGGTTCGCACTGGGCTCCTCGGCTCACTGTAGAAGAGCTCAGGCCCACCGATGTCAGCCAGGTCTCAGGGAGAGAGTGAGCAAGAATGAGCTCTCCTTCTCTCTCTTCGCCCGCCCTCTCTTCCCTTCTCTTCCGTTCCTTTCCGCTCTCTTCACTATCTTCGCTCTTTCGAAGATTGCTTCGCACGAATTTAATTAGTAAATTCAAGTTCTCTTGCAGGCCAACGCCAAGGCCTCTGTCTCATTTTGTTCTTGAAACACTATTGATTGAACATCAGCTCTTGGAAAGTTGACATAAGCTCATGCCAAGTGCACAGTAACAGTAGCTAGTGCCGAGAAGAAAATGCACGGGTTTACGTGCATGAATAAGGTAAACAATAGGGCACACACCTTTTGTTGGGAAGAAGGTATGCACGAATGGTGGCCAGGTGTTAGGTGAAGTGGTAAGGTGGGCGCTCGTGCATGCATCGGCTGGGGAAGAGAGGAGGAGAGGGAAGGAGAGAAAGCATTTCGCCATGTTGACGAAATTGACGAAGATTGGAGAAGATGGTGACACTAAGCTATGCGCCAATGAAAGAATGAAAGCGGCCGGTCTCCGTGTTGGTCGCTGCTGGAGAGGGTTGTGAAGTTGAGAGATGAGTTTAGGCCACGCTCTGAGAGCGCGCCATCATGTGCCATTTCATCCATTCGTCCGTCCATCAAGTCGTGCCCAATTCGCGTCTTTAGTTTCACGATGTGGTCGGCGCTCATGAACAAGCGCTGACGATTGGTAAAGCTGGCAAAGTCGTAAAAGGGCTTGAGATAGCCTCGGTTCCATTTCGGCTGTTCCCACCTCGTGTACGCCGCAACCAATTCGCAGAGATGCGTATTGGCTCCAGAGATCTCCAATGGCCCGCGACCAAGCATTAAGAATTTTCCTGCTTCCTGCTACAGCCTCAACGAGTTGGGCGATTGGGCGACCGTCAAGGAGGAGTCGATTTGGGAGGAAGACTCCATAAGACTCCACTCACAGCCAGTAAGTTTCTCCCATCAAGTCTCTTGATTGATTGACGCAAATTCATCGCTCTCTCTTCGTTTATCTTCGTTCGCTTGCGTGTTGCGATGTGTTGCGTCTGACTTTAGTAACTCAGACTGTTCTGACTGTGTGAGAGACCGGTATCAGTACAGTTGATGTCGAGTACTAGTAGTGAGTAAAAGTAGTGGGAGAAAAGTGGCGCGCCATTCATCGGTGCAGGAAAAACTGAGATGGAGAAGAGACTCATCCAGAGTCTGATGATGAGTAAGTCTCGAGGAAACGACTCACGAATGAGGCTGTGAGACGACTTGGAATAAGTTACTTGGAACCATTTGCACGCAGGTAGAGACTGAGGCGATGTCGAGACCGACATGTGAGGAGCTGTAGTACGAGCCCGGACACACATCTGTACAAATCAGCTTAGTGCTCACGCCGGCACCGAGTTGGGCTCTTAGTTTCCGCCATATGTAGGGCTGGACAGCACCAAGTGTAATGAGTGGAGTCGCGCATTACACGGGAATGTGTACTATCAGATACTGACTTCGTAACTCCTTTTTGCATCTCTTTACGCGCGCCGGCATTGCATTGGGAGGAATCGTGTTTCTCTCTTTGCAGTGCGGCGAAGGTGCAAGAAGCTCTCCGCAGTCGCCAAACTCTTGTCGAAACTCAAGTGGGTTGTGCAGGGCGAGGGTGCTCTCTGCTTTGCGACAGGCCTTTGGTTTGCACAAAGTCGCGGGGCTCAAAATGCGTGGCCTTTTCACGAACGCTGCTGCGCTGCTAGGCGTGGCGCAATGTGTGGCGTTGTCGAGCGCAATGAAGATCGATGGAAGCATCGACGACTGGGCAGATGAAACACATCGTCTGCACCCAGGGTACTGGCTAGAGGCAAGCGCAACAGGGCCAAAGCTGTACGGCAAGGTGGAGTCGAGCAAGTATTGGTTTTACTTGCGGCCACAGCAGGAGGCGACCATGTTGCTGCCAAGCATCATATGGCTCAACACTGATTTGAACGTGGAGACTGGAACGGCGCAGTCTGGCTTTACGCCAGATGGGTTTGAGGCGTACATACAAATTGACGTCGGGGCGGCTCCAGCACTCTACTCAGGTTGCGGGCCAGCGGTAAGTTTCACCCTTTTAAAATATCGGAAACAACATCTGTGTTCTTGTCACTTACCTCGAGGAGCTTTGTTCATGGGATGGAAAAGACTGGTGATGAATCTTGCCGCACTTTGCTTTACACATTCAAAGAGACCGAGTACGCTCATGTTTCTTCGACATTTGGCGTAGAGCTTTGCATTGGGCAGAGCACCTTGAAATCAGCGCTTGGTACCTCCGTTGGCGACCTGGAAGTAGCCGTGCAAATTCAGGGCTTGGTAGATGGCGCTTGGGTTGTTGAGGTGGGCCCGCAGTATTATTTTAACTATTACCCGTTGTACGCCGACTTGGAGACGCATCTCGGGGCCAGCTGCACCAACAAAAAGTCGTCCACAGAAATCCGCGGAGCAGTAGTATACTCGACGACTGCAGAGGAGACCTTCTTTGACGATCACGCGTACATGCAACTGTTCACTGGTCTGCAGAGCCAGCTCTACCAGGCAGGAATTCCCCATGATTTGCTCACATTGAGCTCTCTCAGCGACCCTCAAAACGCCTGCAAGTACGATCTCATCATGTTGCCATTCGAGAGATACGGAGATGCGTCTTCCATCTTCGCAGCTAGGAAGTCGATATTTCTGTTGTCGCAAGTTTACGGAGTAGGTTTTATTACCGCCGAGGACTTTTACACAAGCAAGTCCAGTGACGAAAGCCCGCTTCCTGGCGATCCATACTTTTCTATGGTGACCTTGCTCGGTTTGGAAGAAGGGCTTCCTGCGGCTGCCAACACTGTGTCGACAATCATCAAGGTCGCTGACAACAGCAGCATCTTCGGTGGTATGAATATTGGCGATACTCTGATGGAGACAGACCTTGCTGGTACTGCCGTTGCCATGTACGTGCCGGTGGCTGGTTCGAGCTTCTCTGTGACCACGGTCGCGAACCAGGAGATCACGTTGACCGCGGGAGCGACGTCAGAGTCCCATGGCTCTATTTACGTCTCTCAGATTGAGAGCAACAATTTTGGCCGGAAAAGCGGGCCCATGGTGCACTTCTCAACTCGAGGAGTGATGGCAAACGGCTATATGGCGTGGCGCGCAGCTCAGTGGCTCCTGTTGCAATCGAAGAGCACGCCGATTTCGTTCTCTTTGCAGCTGAGCCGACAGGATTCAATCTTCGTGTCTCGCTGCGATGTCGACCAGTCTTCATTTAATGAAGAAGCAAAACTACTGGAGCCTGCTCTTCTCAGTGAAGCAATCACCCCGTGGTACAACGACTACAACTTTGTGGCAACTTACTACATCAATATCGGCAACGACAAATCTGAAGGACAGTACACTGACTGGAGCTGGGCAGTCCCTTTTTACAAAAAGTTCATTGCTTTGGAAAACGAAATCGGAAGTCATTCATATACGCACCCCCACAACATCAACGATGCCTCCGTAAATCTGGCTTTCGAGTTCAACAAGGCTCAGTCTGTTATCAAGTCCAAATTCAAGCTTTCAAGGCTTGGAACGGCACAGCCTGGCGCGGGGGAGAACCTGGCAACTGCAAAGAAGCTGGAACCGTACTTTGAGACAACCTATTACTCTGGAGGCTATGCTTCCGCCAACGCTGGGTACCCCGGTGCATTTGGATACATGTACCCTGGGTCTGAAATGGTGTATATTGCCCCGAATATGCAGTTCGACTTTGTCTTTGAGTACTACAATGTGACTGCAGCCGACGCGGAGCTTTTCTGGGCCAAGCAGTGGGCAGAGGGAACGCGCCTGTCCAAGCAATTCATTGCCCACTTCCCGTGGCACGACTATGGCCCTCTGGACTACGACTCAGATATGGTGTCTATCGGCACTCACGGGGTATACACCAAGGAGATGTTTGAAAACACCATCAAGCTGGCATACGAAGACAACACCGAGTTCATCACTGGCATGATTTTTCATGATCGCATTCGCGCGTTTACAGCATCTTCGCTCTACGTGGACGTCATCTCGGAGTCGCTCGTGAAGGTTCAGGTCAGCAGTAGCAAGGCGTACAAGTATGCATTGGCAGGCATGGCACTGTGGCTGGTGGACCCTTCCTCTACCAAGCAGATCGCTGCGGTCAGTAACTGGTATGCGTTTTCCAAAGACCGAATGTTTCTTCCAAAGAATGGTGGTACTTTTCTGGTTACTTTGTCCGACGGGGAGCCTGCTTCGCTGCCCACCCGTATCGTCAGCGTTCCCATGCGGATGACGCTCACCGCTGTTGCCGGAACTGGGGTCTACTTGACTGCGAAGATGTCTGGCCGAGGAACCATGGAATTAGAACTCGCTACTTCTGTGACCCCATACTCGGTTGGCGTGACCGCCTCTGGAAGTGTTGAGATCGACTGGACGACCAACAAAGTCAAAGTTACTTTTGACAGCGTTGACGATCATTGGGTGAAAGTTGGGACAGCTCCTCCCACCAAAAAGCCCACGATGGCGCCGACCAATTATCCATCCAAGGCCCCGACTCCCTTCCCAACCATAGCTACCTGCCCAACCACGTGCCCAAGCGGAAAGACTAGCCCCGATTTGCAAGAAGGTTTTGGTGTGGAGGAAAGCATTTGCACAGAAAGTATCTCCTTCAAGTACAAGAACGTCAAGAAGTTATCGCTTTGTGGCTGCAACCTGAAGCTGTCTGGAAGTATAGACTACACCAAGAAGCACTCCTCGGTGGACACAAAAATCGCCTGTCCAGACTTGTACAAAAGCGAGCAAACAGATGCGCTTCCGAGGGTTTGCCAGCAAATCTGCACCTTCTTTTCAAAGTGCGACGCGTGGGTGTTTGATCGTGACGATGGCGTCTGCTACTTTTACGCGTGTGGCAAGAAGCCTACCTTCACTGAGTGGTCCAGCAACCACATCACCGGCGAGCGTTGCGCTTAATTTGACAGCGTTGCACTCTGAATTTTACGTGATCAGCATACTAAATAATACCCATAACAAAAGCTTTTCCCCGAATGCATGATTCGTTCGGCTTGACTCACCTTTGTGAATTGTGTTTTGGACACTCTGGAGCTTGTATGTAAAATCTTCATGCCCGAGATGCTATAGCTAGTACTGACGTCTCAGATGAACAAGGACAAGGGCAAATCAGTAGGGCCAAAGATGCTCAGAGATAGCCAGAGGGTCCACACGAGACGAGGGTCTTGAGACAATCGCGGTTTGGCGTCGTGTTTCGTCTTTTTGAGATGCGTTCAGCCAAAGAAGAGGGAGCAAGGAGAGGGCAACACCAAGCGCTGCTGACACAGACATGAGGTTGGGCGGCGCGATGGATTGGATACCGTTTATTTTACAGAGCTCCAAGGCGTCAAGGCTCTTTTGTGGAAAAATGAGTGAGTTTCTACGGAGTTGTGATATTGCATCTTTTTTTAAGTTGAAGTGGATTGGCGCATTTGAAAATATGGTTGGAACTGCCAGTTTCTGAAGAATTGACAGCCGTTCTCAGTCATCTGAAGTCTGGAGTAATAACCAACTACGAGAATCTGTTCAGAACATCGAGAAAGTCATGAAGCGCGTCTACAAAAGACACCTCCTCTTGCAGATAATCGCGTGGTGCTCCAACTTTATTTCGAAAGTGCTGTAAAACCACTTTTTGAAAATCTTGCACCTTAGAAAGATGAGATTCGAAAGTCTTTTCATTCTTCCTCCTCAAAACCCTCGATTTGCACAACTTGTCGTTGAATTTTCTCGAAAGCTTTTCCCAAAAGCACATTCTAATTTTTTCCAAGTTGCCCATTCCTCCAGCTTTTTTGTAACCGACATAGAGCAGCACGAAGAAGTCCCAAAATAATTCTCCTCTCCGTGCCCGAGGCTTTTCTTTTTCAATAAGACCCAACGGCAAATCACACGTCTTTTTAAGCTCGTCAATTGTTCCGATTCCCCCCTTTCCTTCGCTGGCAACAAATGCCATGCAGAAGATTAAATTCTCTGCATGTTTCAAGAACACATCTTGGAAGTTGAGGTATGCGATACTATGTTTTCCAACGTCCTTCATGTTAACCCTGTCATCCAACACACTGTGAAGGAACTCGTGACCCTTCGAGTGGGCGATCAGGCAATTGAACATATGAAGCTGATGCCCTTCAGAAATTGGAAGCAAACGTAGCACCTCACGGGAATCCGTTGTAGCCCATTCTTCCTGCTCTGGATTATTCACACCTACCTGGCTATCGCCTTCCATAATTGGTGGGTCCATGAGACCTTCATTTTGGGCCATTGTGCTTTTCACAGCCCAGAGACCTCGAGGCTTGCTTTCTTTCACGTGGCAGATCTTCCTCCGATCAACAGGCTTGCCTTTCCCTTTCGCTGATTGACACTTTACTCCTCAACTCCAGAGACGGTGCTTCCCCTTTCCGCCTAGCAAGCAATTTTTCCGCGAGAAGTGTCCACACCTGCAGGTCGGCGCGCCGCGCACCCACTGCTTGTCATCTTTCACCATGCTGACCGAACGAACTGAAGAACCGTCTATTATTATAATATAATTATAATCACCATATATATATATGCCCGGAACGTGCTTATAGATAAGCATTCACAGGGGGGCGGGGAAAAGGGGGGAAAACATTATTACGAATACTCTTTTCCCTTGGTCTTCAGACGTAGCCATATCAAACCTACTTAATACTTCATTACAAGCCTCTGTAAATTATCAGAACAGCCAACCCACAAAGACCAACGAGCCTCGGATTAAGGTACTAGGATTACCCCCTCCCACTTTTCAAATATATATTATTATTCGCCTTCGCCAACGTATTATTGCGAAAAAAGACGATGGCCAAGATTCATTGTGAAGACGATTCTCTCAACTGCTATTGAACTCGTCTTCTCGGACCCAGTCAAGCTGCGTGGCAAAGTCAGTGGACTCGGTCTTTCCTCATACATGTCACATGAAGAAGAAATGTCCTTACGATAAACCCACAGAACCCACGGCCAGAAATAAAGACAAGACAGAAGAGAAAGAAAGAGAAGTGAGTCAGAACCGATTGAGAGATATTATTTATCTCAGCTGAGTGAATGATGGTGAATGGCCAGTTAGGGTAGCTTGCTACCTAGCTGTGTACGAAGGCGTGTTCGTGTTAAACGTGTTAACCACGACACGAGAGACACGAGAGCCTCAGTGCGTTGCATTGCCTGTGAGTTCGAGACACAGTCGAGATATCCCATACTGCAATGCCGCCGTCAACCAGCGTCAAGGTGTACGTGGCGTGCAGCTCGGTGCTGTACCTCAAGTTTCTACTCGTGACGGGCATCCAGGGCGGCAAGAGCTTCAAGGCGGGCGGGAGGTCGCCAGAAGATGTTTACTTTATAAAGTCCATTCCTGGCAAGCCAGTTTCCCAAAGGTTTGGGCTGGACGGCACGGACAACGCCAAGGTACTCAAGGCTCGCGAGGTGGAGACGAGGTGGAAGCGTATCGTGCAGAATGACCTCGAGTCCATTCCCATCGCGCTAGCAGTGTTTGGAGGCGGAATCATGGCTGGAGCGAACCCTCGGCTGCACTGTGGTGCCATGATCACCTACACGATAGCTCGGTGCATGCACAGCTATGCATATGCCCACGAGATGCAGCCTGCGCGAGGAATTTGCTGGGCGATCGGTGTCTTGGCAACTCTTGCCGGTGCGGGTGGCGCTCTGAGAGCTGTTCTCTGATGAAGAAAGGGCTGCGCTCACTGTGAATTAACTGTAAAACAATTAAAGAATTTGGGCCACATGCATTTTCTGACAGTGAATTCTTATTTGGAATCTTGTCGCTCTTTTTGCAGCTAAACATCTCTTCGACTCATCGTTTTGTGTTCCTTGGACCCTCTTTTGAAGTTCTCGTTCTGCTGCTCACTTCGAGTGCTGCATTGTGTAGTTCGCACAGAGGAGATGGTACAAGTACCTACCGGAGCTGAGCAAACCATCATCGTGATCCAGGTGGCCATCGTCCGCCAAAAAAGCAGCGAGAAGACCAGACACCAGACAAGACAAAGAGGGGGCGAGTAATTCATATTACACATGTTCTTCACCATTCTCCCTCAAACGCGAACGCAAAGTCAAGACAATCTGCACTTAGCAGTTGCAGTTAATCAATCTCACTGCCAAATGTGCCAAATGGACAGTGAATCCCAAATATATCCGCTGTGTCGACAATAGACTCGGACTGACAGTGAGTTGAACTTAAACTTCAAGTTGGCGTGGACAGAGACGAGTCGCTCTCGATACATACATGGTGGACTGAGCGGCGCGTTCTCCTGGGCACTTGTTTGGCAGGACATGCAGACTGCGCGGAACATGTGCCGAGGTATTTTGCAAACAGGACCCCTCGACCAAGGCCCTCGTCGGGCACTTATTGCAGCGCGAGATGGACGTGAAGGCAAATAAGGACATGCGTGCGCGCAGCGGGAAAGATGATGCACAGGCTCGTGCGAGGCGCCTGAAAATGAGAGCCCGTCAAGAGGTCAGAGAAGCTGGTTGGCAACAGGTTCATGAGGAGAATGAACGGCTGGCCCGCAGACTGGAGAAGACTCTGCACGAGGATCACGGGCAGGTTGCCGCTGCAATGTCAGCGCGGGACGAGCATCAGCGGTACACTCGCGCCAGGGCTCGAGTGGCCGCTGAGCGGAGATATGCTGCGGCCAAAAAGGTGGACGAGGAGAACGCCTGGATGCTTGAGAGGCTGCAACAGCAGAAGAGCTCCGTTCCGTCGCGGGGTAGTCAGAAGAAGGCTGCACCCGTTGCAAAACAAAGTGCCTCACATCGGACTCGCAGGCGACAAAAGCTTGCACCCATCAAGGTACGCGCCGCTGCGCAGCCTGCTATGATTGAAGATGAAAGTCGGGCCAGGCATCAAGTGATAAAGATCGACCCCGCTAAAGGTGAGCTCTTATCGAAGAGTAGAGAGGAGAGCGGAATGTACCAAAAACATTGTGCGCAAATGCGCATCCACCAAGAAGGACGAACCTTGGGAGGTGAGCATTTTGTTTTGTCATTCTACGAAAGTACCTCGGAGAGCACGAGCTTGGCTGTTCATGTTTATAATACGGCTACGTGCACGAATCAAATCATTCGAATCCACGCAAATGAAGTTGTCGGGGCACTAGGCGCAAGCCTCAGCGAACAGCTTCTCATCAGCTCGCAGCGGATCGCCCTTTGCAAAGCTCTTGGAAATCAGCTGCGGAGTTTTTCTTTAAATGGCGAGTCGACCGTTGTACTCGCTTCGCATCTGGGCAACTCAGCAGACCGTGCGAGCCAACTATTTGCAGAAAAGCGCCTACGTCTCGACAAACTTGGCAAGGTCCCTGTCACGCACCACGAGATGTTAGAAAAGAGGTCTTGCCATCCAATCGAGTCCTCCAGTGAAATGGAGACTGTCGTCAAGGTTCTCACCGCTGCGGCCAATGCAAGCGGTGAGCCGTATCCGTCGGTGACTGGACTTCAAGGGCCATCTGGAGTCTTGTTTAAGAAACGTGGAAACGCAGCTCACTATTTTGCCACGCTGGATCGCAAGCTCGACCAAAGGGCAGTCTCAGATCATTTCCCCGCCGGGATTGCAGCGCCACCTAGTGCTGCAGCGCTCGCTGCAGAGGCGACTACCAAATATACTCAACCCCCCAGGCCACATAGGTGTGCAAGTGCGCATGGAATTTTGGTGGGTTTGGATTTGCAAGTTCGTGTGCAGGCTGATGAAGGTGGCGATGTCCTTATATTTATAGCCGAGAGCTTGGAAGGCGAGCATCAAGACTTGGAGTGGTTAGACTGCACCTATTATTTGCGCCGCACCCTGAGACTGAGGCTAGCACTGGAAACACTGAGACATGTAGACACTGGTTTGAACTTGAAGGAAGATCTGTGCGATCAGCTGGTCGATGAGCTTGCGCGCTCTTTTTTCTGAATCTGTGTTGCGGAGCTGATGAAGAAATATCAGAAATCTGGAAAATATAAACGATAATAGCGTTAGGGGGTGAGGATTTAAACACACTGCATAAAACGAATTGAAAATTACACATAGATCAGCCCCTCTATTCGGCAGCAAGAAGTACATTCCGCAAAGTGGGAGGAAGCGACATTGGATCAAACTCGAACTTGAGCATGTGGCTGCCCGTCCCCATAAATTGCCCAGCCTCGAACTCGCCAGTCCATCTCGCGTTGTTTTCTTCCAAGAGTAGAGTGCCTTGTCCGTGGAACAAACCGTTCTGAAACCCCCCCTCATACGAGTACGCGCTCTGCTTCGAAGTGAGCCTCCCTTTCCCTGTGTACTTTCCATTCGCGTCAAAAGACCCTTCGTACACATCTCCATTCTCATAATAGTATACTCCCTTGTCCAACTTGCCGTCCTTCCAAGACCCTTCGTACTTTTCAAAGGAACAGTCCTCGAAGGTCAGCGTCCCCTGTCCATGCTTGATCTTGACGGTGATCATCTCGGGCTCTTCCTCGCTTGCCTTCTCCTCCTTCTCTTCGTCCGAAGCTGGTTTAGGGATTTGCGTGGTTTTCCATTCGCCCTCGTAAACTGCGACTCCCCTGGCTGTCGCAAGACGGAATCTGGACTTTCCAGAGCTCGGCCCAGCATCGACCTCCTCCTCCTCCTTCTTCGCCGCAGGTTTCTTTGCCATTTCAGTCGTTTCGCGCGAAACCCAGCTTTGCACTGACGAAATGAGAAGGCGTTGCTGCCTCTTGTTACTGCGTTGCGAGCAGGAAGAATTGGTGTGTAAGACGCACTTTCCGGACAACGAGTGGCACAAAGTTCATCGACACAAACCCCTCCCTCTTCTCCACTCGCCCTGGCGCTTTCTTGCTTTTTAGAATGCTCACAGTCAATACTCAACCATCAATCTCAAAATCCTGCGCGTTCAATTTACGGTTAATCCCTGAATTCTTTTTGGATGACAAACCCTTTCTCCGGGAATTCAGTTCCAGCGTTTGAGAGATGATGGCCTTCTGCCCACCTTCTCCCAAGATGCTATCGCGCGAATGCCATGTTCATAGTGATGAAGTTTAGTTGCCTGGGCCGGGCTGATAATGCGAAACGGTAACATGGCGGATTAAACTCCTCCCGTGGCCGCTGTGACTCGGTTCCCGCCGCTGGGACGCCACGCGCTCGTCTTATGAGCCCCTCCGTGACGTGTGCTGTCACATATATTAGCGCCATGTATTAACTGACACCATCGAAAGAGAGCAGAGTTCCAACAGGAACCTGAGCTCCAGAGTAGCTGAGCAGACAACACCTGAGAAGAGCTTTGGTAAATTGAGAGAGTACAGCCGCAGAGAGCGCCGATACGTCGATACGTTGATCCATCATTCCATAATCAAATGCAAAAGGGATAACTTTAGAATACCAGCACTAGGTTTAGTACCAGCGCCTCCACATCATAATGATACTCACAGCACCTAGCAGTCAGTAACTTATTGGTCATCGTATAATACCCATAAAACCATGCACACGCTGTATTCACTCAATTCTGTAGTGCTCACATGAACCAACTGGAATATATATATGTCCAGTAGAAGGATCTATCCACGCAGGTAGTACCTTGCCACAGCAACACTATGCATTCGTGAAACAATATCCTAGGAGTGAGTATCGGCATGGATAATAGACTAACCTGTGTACTGTCAGTGCTCACAGATGCTCACAGACACAAGACTTATCAAGACTCGAGACACTTCAGACTTGAGACATCTTGAGACGCACACACAGTCAGAATCGGCGTCCGATATATATATATATATAGATATACGTGCAGAGCGTTGCGCAGCGATCGACATCCCCGGCGGAGGCTACATATATACTCTGGCGAGTATCGGTTTTGGCCGAGCCTGCAGGTGCACTCAAGCACTCTCTCGCTTTTAAGAACGAACGCACCGCTCTCTTCTGGGCGCGGGCAGCTGCGGTGGAGAGGGCTAATATTGGCGTAGGGCTTGAGGCGAAGAGAGCCCGACATCGTGGGAAGCATCCACCGGGTGAGGAAGGCCGGAGGTCCTGGAGGTGTTCGAGCGAGGGATTTTCGCTGCACTTCGCTGAGATAAGCAGGGTAGTGGTTGTATTTCGCGGGAAGTGAATTCTTGGTGGACAGACCATGCGCCATGCAGTTCGACTTTTCAGCTTTCGCAGACGCGGTTGAGAAGAATTCCAAGGTGAGAGAGGACTCGTGCGGGGACGGGACCGGTGACCCGAAGATCGGAGCAAACGGGTCGCAAAAGAGATGCTCTGCACCGCCAGGGTTTGGTGACCAGCCTGGACGTTTCGCGCCAGGACTTAACGGACCGGGGATTGGCGCCGTTGATGGATCAGTAAAGGCGCGAGTGCCGCGCGCGCCACCGGGGTTCGAGAATGGCGCGCGTGCTCCGCCTGGATTTGAGAACGTGGAGAAGGTCTTGCTGGCGTCGGACGGCAGTGCAGGATACGGAGGCAGCGAGTTTGATGATGACGTAATTCGATGGGAAACCGCATCTAAGGAGAAACGAAGCAAGTGGAGTTATTTATGGGGCCAGCTGCCCCCGGAACTCATCTCGCGGATTGAGATGGACGAGGTGGCTTCATTCAGTGTGACTGACGTCCGGACAGCAGATAAAATCTCAAAGGAGTTACTCAAGCTCCCCGGTGTGTCGGCGAGTAGCACCATTACGGATGCTACCGCATGCGTTGGCGGGAATGCGATCTCGTTCGCGAGGTACTTTGAACTCGTCTACGCTATTGAACTTGACGATGGGAGACTTAAAATGCTTCGCAACAACTTGAATGTGTGCAACGAGTTTTGGCAGAAGCACCAGAATGGGCTCCAGGAGGAGTGCGAGGCAGATGGTAAAAATGACGATGCCGAGGCTGATGCTGATGATGGCGACATGGACGATTTTTTTGACCAGATGAATCTCGGCTCTCAAGCGCCGCCGCAAGGAAAGAGCGAAATTGGCGAAGAGCTCTCTCGGCCAATTTTTGGGTCGATTCAGATGATTCACGGGGATTGTCTCAAGGTTTGTCCCACTTTGCGCCAGGACATCCTGTTCTTGGACCCCCCATGGGGAGGCAAAAACTACACAAAGAGGGACAAGGTGGAATTGTATCTCTCCAAGGAGCCTCTTAGCAAGGTTTGCGCGAACCTGGGAAAATACACCCGTTACGTTGCATTGAAGCTTCCATTTAATGCCGACACTGAAGCTCTGCTCGATGCTGGGCCCTGCACTATTGTCAAAGATGTTAGCCTTGGAAAGAAGATGAAGTTACTCATTCTGGAGTACGGTGGCGCAATCTCGCAGGATCAGCTGAATTTTTTGGTTGGCCTTGGTCTAAAGTTACCCGCAAATCAGGGGCCTTGAAGATCTGGACAAGTCCAAAGCTGACGATAGCAGCTGCTTCGATGATGTACTGTTGATGCTATCGAACAGTGAACTTGATGAAGACTGAGCGATGCGGAATATCCATTGTGCACATGTAGTATTAAAAGAAAAAAAGAACAAACAAGAAAAAGCCAAAGAAGGACGAAACACAAAGAATTCATCACTTTTCTATTCTTTAGTTAAGAGCTTCGGCGTGACAAAGGATTGCATGGAGCATGTTTTCCTCTTGAATGTTCATGACCTTTAAAGCCCTCTGAGAAATCATATTTCCCCCAAGTTCGTTTTATTTTTATTTTTTGGACTCTTGGGGAAATTCTGGGAATATGTTCCATACAAACATAGCCCCGTCATCGCCGATGGATACGAGTTGCTTATCGTCCGCTGTGAATGCTAAGCCAGTTACCGGTCCTGTGTGGCCGATGTTGTTTTCGAGCAAGACGGGCTGGTCATCCACAATCATCCAGAGCTTGACGACAGCATCCATTCCTCCAGTCGCGAATAGGTTTCCACTGTGAGAGACTGCCAAGCTCGTAGCCTCGTCCATGTGCATCCCGTGCTTGGGGTTTTCAATAGAGAGTATTGGGTACGGTTCACGCAGATCCCAGAATGATATGGAACGCTCCTGCCCCATCGTAATTACTATTGACTGGCTGTGGTTTAAAGCGATTGCATTGATTCCTCCAGATCGCTGAGTGTGGGCGCTAATTCGTTTGTCGTTGCGCAGATCCCAACACAAGAAGGATTTGTCCCGGCTGCAGCTGATTGCATGAATATCGTCGTCGAACAAGGCTATTGCATTGACGCGAGCTGAATGCTCTTTAAGATGCGACACCAGCTGACGCATGCGAAGTTCCCAGACCCTCACAGCTCCATCCTCTCCGCCAGTGACCACGAAGCGAAGATTGTTGCTCAAAGAGATTGCCGACACACCAGACGGGTGCGCATCCTTGATTTTCCAGAGAAGCTCTCCAGTGGAGGCATGGTGGCTGCGCACGCATCCATCAGTCCACCCCGACAAAACTGCCTCAATCCCGAATTGCAAGCATGTGGGATGCCCAGCTCCTGAGTCGCTAGTTTGCATGAGTACAGAATAATCCTCGATAGACCACACGCGAATCATGCCGTCCGTCGAGGAGGTGGCAAAGGTAGTGCTCGAATCTGGGGCGAACGAGATCCCGTTGATCGAGCTGCATGGGTTGGCCGCCACTAGGACGGACCCTTTTGCGATGGACCCCGTGCGCGCACGAATGAGGTGGCCTCCACTGGTGCCCGCAAGTATTTCCTTTCCACATGGCGAGAAACACAGTCCTCGAACTTCGCCGTTTGATTTTGTCCCGTCGATGTCCACCCACGCACCGTTCCCTTCATTGAATTTGAACATGGCCAAGGTGCCGTCGCCGCCTCCAACGCACAAGATGGTCTCGTCGGCACGATTGGAGGCGACAGACAGAATGCCGCCGCTGCAGGCAGTAGTGCTGCTCGAAAAGCAGGCCGTGGGGGTGCCTCCTAAGACCTCTCGGTTAGGTTTGATGTGAAAGGCAATAAAGTCACCACTCAAGGTTCCAGTGATCAGAAATTCGTCGAAGTACCCCTCTCGTCCGGCAGAATCAGGCAAATGGACAAAGGTAAGACAGTGGCATTGTCGCACGTTCCTCCTAGACTCGGCGCCTTCCATTGCCAAAGCGCCGTCGTACGGATTCAAGCTCCACACCGCAACAGAGTCTCCAGCGGTTGCGAACTGGTAGTTCTCTGTGTTTCTGCGCTTGACATCCTTCACAAAGCCGCCCCACTTTGCGCAGGTTACGCGACCAAGTCCTTTCGGGATGTCGATGGCATTGATGAGCATCCCTGTCTTCATGTCGAACAGACTGAGCCGTCTGTCTAGTCCAACAATCAGCAAAATTCGCTCATCGTGTGAGAAATCGAGGGCTTCCACACCTCCGTCATGCTCCGTGAATCTCCACATCTCTGCTCTTGTTTGCATGTCCCAGACCACAACATCGGACTCTCTACCGCTGTCCCCGGAGGCCAAAAAGCGGCCATTCCAAGACATACAAACACAAGTCACTGGCGCATCGTGACCGCGCAGAAACTCCTGGTCATGAGGGTCGCTGAACGATCTCACCACCACGGAGGCGCCCTGCGGGTACACAAAATGACTTGCGCCAGGCAGGATGTGCACGCTGGACTGCTTCGTACAAGAGTACCCAATCCCGTGCTCAAACTCACTCGTGAACGACATGGTCGCCCGTTCGCCGCTCCTTGCCCTTGTCCTTGCCCCAATCCCTGCTTCCTCTCGCCCGAATCGAATTCAATCAGTCGAACCAGCCTCCTTTTCAGCTCGCGAGCACAATATTGCGCACACTGCTACTAACTAGCTCAAGTCCCCGTGCGACACTTGCCACCTGGTACTTGCGCTCTATGTTGTATATTCCTCGTGTATGCCGCGGACACAGACCTCGGCCTGAGCATTTACCGCCAAGAAGCTACTCACTTGGCTCACTCCATACGCGCTTAGTCTCAGAACTGAATTGAATTGAACAGAACAGATAAGCTTCTACTTGAAATCAATCAATGAATGATCAATGAATGAGTCAGTCACTCTCAATGAATGAATGAATCAATCAATCAATCAAAACAGCGATCGCGAATTACACAAGTACTATAATTACATAATCATTCGTTCTGTGCCAAATGCCAAACAGCGAGTGAAAAAACAAGGTTTATCTACTGGCGACACTACTACCAGGATTAACAGGAGATAATTCATTTCTGTAAGCTCCCCGCTAGGCTTCAAACGGTAACGTTGGAGAACAAAGAGCTGTTCTCCCTTGGGTGAGCATCACCATCAGTGTCGATTCGTACTGTTTCTCGTATCCATACGATAGTACAATCATTAGTAACCTGCACTGGCAGTGTGTTGAGTTTGTTGTGTCTGTTGATGTCTGTTGTTTCAGTTGTTGGTTGTGATTTTCTTGACTTCTTTTGCTGGCGAGTTCGTGGAGAGTCCCACAGAAAGCGACCAACTAACAGTAATCAGGGACAGCGAGTACTGCCCGTCCTAGCTAAGCTCACCAAGATCTTCCAAAACCGCGATGTATCTTTAGTCATAGTATTCCCACTGAGTACCGATAATAGTACCGCCTTGAATGAAGATAGTGAAGATGTTCATTCGAAGAGATGAACATTGACAGTGAATGAAGAATGGATGGGTATGGAAAAGATCGAGTAATTAGATCAAGTAGTGTTTTGGGACGTTGGGACAGTCCACATGATCATGATTGTCCACATCAAGATGAAAGTCAACATCAAGATGATGATCGGCAGTCACCCAACGCAAGTTTGAGCAAGAGCCCTTCGAAACAGAGGAGCGCTCCGAGTCAAGGCAAGCCGAAGCGGACAAGAGATGAATCTCAAAGGCAAGGTAGCGGCGATGGCAGCAGCTCTCAGCGGGAGCCAAGTCGACCAAGCTGCGACGGTGGAGAGCCAGCAGCAGCTGCAGCAGCTCGTCTCTTCCTCATCCTCTGTCTGCAGGAGCACGACGGGATCGTGCCCGGGGAGCGCGACGAAAGTTCAGGGAGAATTGATTTGCTTTTCATGCGGCAACTCACAGTCCGTCTCGAGGACCAATAGCGAGGTATCCATCTGCGGAGAGACGTACAAAAATGTGAAGCGTATCCCATCATGCAACTCAGCTTCCTCTCTGGGCTCGGGATTGGCATTTCTTATGGCGATACAAGCTGCACGTTTCTTCAACTAGGTGCAAACCAAGAGTCTCGCTTCCAGGGTCTGCTTGTAGCTTGCACACAACTTGTGCATGACGGTGACGTCACATTCACCACATGCGGTTCGCGGCCGATCATAAGCAGACTCGCCCACTTTCTTTCACATTTAGAGAAGCTCCAAAGCTGGTATTTCTTTCTTTCTTTCTTATTTTCTTTCACGTGACAATTTCCTGTCAAGTCCACGCATCTGGTGTTCCTTTTCTTTTTGCAATCTGCGAAGCGATGAGTTGGGCGAAATCTGCAGCTGCAAGGAGCCTGGCAAAGCCATGCCTCTCAAACAAGTCACACATTAACTGTAAAATAAAACAATCAAAAAGAAGGATTTGACGCGCTGAGAAAAAAAAAGGTTGTTACAATTATAATGTGTCTGTGGAGACGGAAGCAATTCGAGATTGCAAGTGTGTACAACAGAACGGTGCCTGGAAAGAAATGTTCTCAGAGAAAACTGGATGGTTGCGGGTCCTGTATTGAAATATATTATACGCGCTCCAGGGCCTCAATGCCGAGGAGGTGGAAACTGTCCCGGAGAGCAATTTTGACTGCTTCGAGGAGGACGAGCCAGTTTGCGCCATTCTCTGGGTCGAGGCTGTACTTGTCATCCTCGCCTCGAAGAAGGATACGGTTTGGCCCGTAAAATTTAGCCAGCGTAGAAGCCAACTCATAGACATACTTGCACAAGTGATGTGGCTTGAGCTCCTCCAAAACACGTTCCAAGTTTTCTGGGAATCGCAGAACAGCGACAGCGAGTTCCCACTCTGTCGAGTTGGCGCGGGAAACCTTGAAGGTGCTCAAGTTTTTAGCCACGATATCATCAGCTGACACGCCCATCTCGCGAGCAACTTTGGCTTGGATGTTGCAGATACGAGCATATGAATAGATGAGATAGACGGCGGTGTCACCATCACTGGCAAGCATGGCATCATAGTCGAAGACATAGTTTTTGTCGCGAGAGTTCTTGAGATCAGCATACTTGATGGCGGAATAGCCGAGCTTTGAAGCTGCCATGTCGATTTCGCTCTCCTGCAAAGGCGTTCTGCCGTCCTTGAGACGCTGCTCGAGGTCCTTCACCATAACGTCCTTCGCCGTGTCGAGCAGATCTACCAACCGAACGGTGCCTCCATCACGGGTCTTGAAGCGCTTTCCTGCTTTGTTGAGGACGAGGCCAAAGCCCATGTGATCCACCCGAACGTCCTTGAGCCAATCAGCGCGTTCTGCGGCTTCAAAGCACTGATAGAAATGGTTTGCTTGACCAAGGTCGGTGATGTAGACAATCCATTCGAGACCAAGCTCGAATACGCGATACTTGATAGCCGTCAAATCGGTAGAGTCGTACCCGTAGCCGCCGTCACGCTTGACGACGAAAAGAGGCGGAGACTTTACGACTTCAGTGAAGATGCACTTGGCACCGTCAGACACCTCAATCATACCGAGATTCTCAAAGTCTTTCACCATGGCAGGGATCCGACTATTGTAGAAAGACTCTCCGCAGAGCCCATCGGGAAAGGTGACCCCAAGCCTGTCGTAAACAGCAAAGAGCATAGATTCACTGATGGAAACGAATTGCTTCCAGGCTGCAATTGCGCCTGGGTCACCGCTTTGAAGCTTGACCACCTCGCGCTGCGACTCGGTTTTGAAATCTTCACTAGCATCGAAGGCTTGCTTTGCTTGCTTGTAGAAGGTCTGTACCCAAGAAAGAAAAGGTTAGTCAATATCAGGGCAAAAAAAATAGCGAAGGGGAAGTTGTACCGAGCATCGGAGAAGGAGGCGATGGTCGGTCATACGAGTAAATTGTCCAACATTTAAAGATCGGTTGCACTGGAAGAAAGTCAAGGTGCCCCGATGAGTTAATGTCGTACGTTCAATGTTGCATAAGCAAAAAAGTTACCGCGTCGCGTAGGACAAAATGGGTAACAGAGTGTATATGCGTATCCGCCTTCCTTCTCCGACCAGCTATGATCACTTCCTCCAACAAAACACAAATTCGCATCAAACTTCAAACGTACATCAAGGTCAGAAATGGTAGGTGGTGAGTCCATGAAATTTGGGTGGTTGTGGCGCATGAAGGTGAGCAACATGCCGAACTGAGTGCCCCAATCCCCAACGTGGTTAATTCGTTGCACGTCGTGACCAATAAATTCAAAAATGCGACACATCACCTCCCCGATGATGGTGGAGCGGAGATGACCCACGTGCATCTCCTTTGCTACGTTTGGCGAGGAGAAATCCACGCCGACTTTACGCTTACGGTACAGTGGTGGCTTGAGCCCGTTTTCGCTAACAATTTTTTGCACACGCTTGGTCACAAAGTCTTCAGAAAGGTACAGATTGACGAATCCCTGTGGGGAGGTCTCCGTCTGAGAGATAACTGGCCCATAGACCTCCTTGTCGCTCTGAATCGCGGCCTCGAGCCTCACTGCAACGTCGTGAGGAGACTTGACAGGCGACCCAATAGCCTTCAGGAGCTTGTAAGCAGACATGGCGTTATTCAACTGGTATTCAGCAGGGCAAGCCTTCTTGAGCTGCTTCTTCCCCTCCGACACGGACACGACAGGGACTTCGGGGAGTTCAGTAAAGGTCTGCAAAGCGTTACCACAGGCTTCTTCAATCACCTTGTACACGGACGAGGACTGCTCATATTTGTCTGCGAGAAACGATTTCATGGTATAGTCCATGTCATCGGTCTTGGTCAACCCGGTCTGGAACACCGGATGGGACTTTACAAGCTTGTCGAGCCAGGAAGCGGAAACAGGTCCAAGCGGGTGGCCGAGCTTGCGCGCATAAGAAAGCGTGCATCCGATACAGACATCTGCAACGCTAACCTTTGGAGTGGCCAGGTAGTTCACCACAGACTTCTCCTTGAGCTTCTCCTCCAAGATTGCTGGCGCCTTGCCGATATCCTTGGAAACGGTTTGATCCAGCTCCACCCAATCGGCGCCATCCAAAGAGTCCGCGAGCTTGCCCGCCCTACCGAGATATCTCACGATGGCGTGCTCGCCAAACAGCTGGAATCCGCTCTGCTCCACCAGCGTGGGCAGCCGCTGGGGCAGCTTGAGCGGTGCTTTCGTAGCATTCACCAGCTTGAGCTCCAGTCCGGCCAGCTCTGCGGCCACCAGGCACTTGTACACAGCCAGCCGGCTGGTCTTTGCCGACACCGCCAAACTCATTTCTCCAGTAAGTCTCTCCCTGCGAAACGACACAAGCGCACCTTTTTGTTCACGTATATCCCCGCCGAGGACACACGCGGACTGACAGCACGATGCGCGCCGCCGAAGCAGTGAGTATTGTTAGGGGACTGCAGCCGCAAGATACGCATCTCATATCATCCATACAACTCTCTCTCTCTCGCTACGTTGCCCGCTTACTGATTTGTAGCTCACTGACTGTCTCACCATTAGTGAGTGCCTTGGATGGATGCATGTTCATGTGAATGGATGGATCATAATGATTGTTTGTTGAGTTTGTTGTTGATTGATTAGATTGATTGATTGATTGATTGATTGAGAGTTCTGAATGAATGAATCGAATGTATGGAACGGAACACATCCTCGTTCGCTGTGTTTTCTTACACCTATACACGTTCTGGTATATGTGTGTTACCAATCGAACGACTTGTTCTTCACTTCTATGGCGTTGCTATTTAGTCGGTAAAGTCAGCAATGGATGGATGGCAACCGCATCACAAGTCGAGAGAGAGTAAACAAGACGTGAAGAAGAGATAAGAAGAGCAGATGGATGGACGGATGGAGTGATGGACAATGGATGGATGTGATGTGGATGTGATGGTTGGGCGGAGGCAGGTGGCAGAAAGGATCCGCTTCTATCATGAATTTATTCTGATTCTTGAACAACGTTACCGGGTACCTACTGGGCTCTTAGATATGAGGCAAGAATGTCGGTCAGCGCTGAAAAAGGGCGGCAAGATGAATGCTCTGCGAGAGCTTGCGAGAAGAGTAAACTTTTGACTTTTGCGCCACGTGAACGAGACACATGAGAGCTTGGATGACAGAAGAGTTCAGATTCACTTACTCACTGTCAATCAAAACGAAATAACTCATTTTGGGTTTTACTTTTCCATCGCCATTCCCGGCTACTGGTAGTTAATACTCACCGGTACCGGTACGTCTTTCGGAAGCCTTCTCGAACTATAGAATTTGGGGCAATGGTGGGGGCATGGAATACATGGGCTGATTTGATTACATGGATACATGAATTATCATGAATTTGCATGGATACTACTATCTCCGAGTTTGCGTTCCCAAAGTATGACTGGGCGTCAGTTTCCGTCACAGTCATGGGTTTTGTCTTCGTTTTAAATTACACTAATCGCGCTCTGCTCGAAACAATTCATGAACAGCTTGGGGCAAGAAAAGATCGTGGGAGCATGGTATTATGTCTGGGTTTTTGAGCGCAAAATATCCTTCTTTAGTGCGTCGCTGTCGAACAAGAAACTTTCGCCCTGCATTTCGTGAAGCCTCGATTTCATGCGGTTGAATGCGAAAACTTCGTCGAGGCCTTCCTGGTCAGAGTGCTTGTGGTAGTTGGTCTCCCCGGGATGCGCCAAGTCATGCACCGTCTGGGCGAGGTACTCATCGCCCATGATATCTACTTTGCCAGCTAACAGAAGCTTGACCAGCTCATTGTCGTCCATGCCATGGTCAATCAAGAGGTCCTCGATTGGCCTCTCGGAGTCCACGATCACTAGCACCTTCTCATCGTACATAATGTCGATAAATGAAATCCAACGCCGGAGTGTATCAAGATCCTTAAAATCGAGCGGAGGCATCTTTTCAACAAACACGACATCGAATTTGTCGGCAATGACCAGATAATCCGCAACCCCCATGGGCTGCTCCACCTCGCTACAGAGCTCCTCAAAGGGAATACGAATCGCGTTAAGTTCCTCGCAAACGTTCTCAAGCACAGCTTTCCGACGGTGCCCAAGCTCACAGATTCTCGAGGAAACTTGGCAGCTCTCTGTGTAGTTTTTCCAAAGATCGTCAAAGGCAGCTTCACTTTGGACCATAAAGAAGCGATCGTGCGCAGAGTTCGGTAACGTTCGGTTCTTCTGCATGATTTCAAAGCGGTAGTCCTTGTGACTTCTCATGCGTACGACCTTACACCTCCTCTCCAGCTCATTGATAAATGGAAGGAACAGGTGGCGCTGGATCCCGTTCTGGTACAATTCAGATGGCTCACGGTTACTCGTTGCGACGACCACAATCCCGCTCTTCCAAATGGCTTGAAATAGCTCGCCGACGATCATGGCGTCAGCGACATCGCTCACCATAAATTCGTCAAGGCATAGAAGCTCCACATCTTTCTTGAGGTCATCGGCGATTCTCAAAAACACCTGCGAACCTAGGCCAGATTTCTTCAGTGCGTGCTGCTTTTGGTGAACTTCGATCATAAACTGATGAAAGTGAACGCGAGTCTTCTTTTCCACGGGGGAGTGCTGGTAGAAAAGGTCCATGGCGAAGGTCTTACCTGTGCCAGGCCCGCCCCAGATATACAGTCCGCGCGGAAAGAAAGACTCCAACTCGACATCTTCAGCTTTGTCAGAATCGCTTCCGACCAGCTTGCCTACCTTGTACTTTTCGAGGGCCTTGGGCGCCCTTTTTATAATCGCTTCAATGTGCATCTCGATGAACACTTGCGTGGCATCCGTCCCACCCACATTTTGAATGATTGGCCCGCCAGGATGCTTGGGCATAAATCTGTCCAAGTCGTACAGCACGCCATTGACGGCGACCAAATCCGGCCTCCCAAGCAGCTCCATCTTGGTGAGCCTGAGTTCTCCGCCTTCCCCACTCGATGTGGCGCTCTTGGAAGCCCCGGAGGTCAAGAACGGCTTCAACGACCGCACGAATCCCCCGCCGATGACGGATGCCGCCAGGCTGACCTTGTCTCCCACCACCGTAGACCACTTTGACTTGTCCTTTTCGAGCAGCTTCTTCCTCTCCTGTTGCCTTTTGTGATTTTCCACCAGCGAGGTGGTCGGCGCAGAGTATCCCTGCAAGCTGTCATGCAGTTTTTGCAGAGACTTGATCACACGCAGCTGCGACTTGTCTGCCTCTAGCTTCCCACCCTCCTGCAACTTCTGATACGCTTCGAGCACAGACCCTGCTTTGCTCGAACACAATTGCCGGCATGAGATCTTTGCCGCTCTGTGCCCCGCGCTGACAGCCCTCTGCACTCCGCCTGCTCCCCGAAACGCTTGCATACGCACAGGAGCATACATAGTTTCACACCGAGCGGCAGCTCGCTGCCTTCCCTGGCCCCCGTGCGTGTTGCCAATGCACAGCGCTTGTCAGCAAATGTGTGCACGGTCCTCGCAGCTGGTACCCAAACCACTTTGTTGTGCTCTCTGCGCATGTTTCTGCCAAAAAGGTGAAATTGCATGTCGCTGCACTGCAATAATAATGTTCATTGAAGAATGACGTGCAATGAGACACCTTGAAAGCGCTAGCTAGTAATCAGAGCTGCAGGGCGAATAATACCGACTAACTCAACTTGAAAGATGATCGAGTAGCCTTACAATTGG
>BLSF01000014.1:0-75494 GCA_012862575.1 Parietichytrium sp. I65-24A
CGTAATTTGCATTTGCATAAGTGTATACTTAATAAGTGTCGTAGGATCCTGGGTTGCCGGAGTCACTAAAAAAGCCAGACATTGCGATTAATTATTGCGAAGAGATGCATACTGAGTTGCCTTCGCCGTAAAGTTTCCAGTTGCTGGAGGGTTAGCAAATGTGTCTCATATTTTCCACGGCAGGCTTACTCGTTGCGTTCACAAGTCATCTTCGAAAGTTGCGCTGGAGCCAGGCTTACTCGGTGCATAGGCTTTTCAGTAGCGCCGTGCCTTCGGCAGGCGTACTCAATCACCTAACGGGAGGATCGGATAGAACTGCCTTACGGCAGCTCTATTCCTCTCCGTAGAATGCGACGTGCAAAGCAGTAGAAATATCACGTGTACGGTTGGGCCGGAGGCAGGCGCAACTCTCAAGCACGAAGAAGACCGCCGAAGGCGGGCGCACTTTGGCTTGTTTTAGAGGTAAGAATCGAGACATTCTGAGAAATCTGGAAAGATGGCTTTATCGCTTAACATAATTCTAGAATTAAAGTGAAAATGTCTGCGCAGCACCGAACTTGAAGATGGCGTCTAGTTAGTCTTATATCCCAATGATTCTGGAATTCTTTACTATATCGTGCTAATTAGCCATCGGTGATAGCACTTGTGCTCTAGCCTTTCATTCAACTGAATTCTGTAATCGATCTCTGGCGCAAGTGGTACTAGTGGTACAGGTGGTACAAGTGGTACTCAGTAGCCCTGCGTGGTGGCCTCAAGCCCTGCTTGCGCGTAGTAGGGAAGAGCAGAGCTGGGCAGGGAAGAGCAGAGCCGCTAGAAAGCGTGAGCGCGCTTCGGTTGGGTGGCGGCGAGGTCACGGTTACACCTCAGGTTGGCTCCGGCAAAGGAAGAGAGTAATCGGCTCTCGCAGCTCGCGTGTAAAGCTCTCGTGCAGCCCGCTCTGTTAGCCACACCTGTTCAACGGAGTCAGCACGATGTCGAACAACTTTATGGGCAAGTACTTGCCCTGGTTCTCACGACTCATTGTGGACCCGCCGACCGAAGCAGAGCTGCAGTATTCAGAAAAGTTGACCGAGTACATAGACAGCGTCGCTCCTTTGGAGGGAAGGGAAGGGACCAGAAAGCGCATGATGCTCATCGACTCACTTCAAAAGATGCTCCACTCATGGGTTCTGAGTAAGCTCAAGGAGAAGGACGTGCTGTACACTCCCGAAAAAGAGACGGACTACGCAGGTAGAGTCTACGTGTCTGGTTCCTATCGTCTGAACATCTTTGGGGCGGGGACAGATATTGACTCGATTTGTGTTATACCTGCCCCACTCACCCGAGAGGACTTTTTTGACGAGGAAGATGGTATGTTGGCGCGCATCCGGCAAGTCCCGGAGGTATCATATGTGAACCCTGTGATTGCGCGCGTTCCAATCATTGAAGTGATTTGGGATGGCATCGATCTTGACGTGCAGTGCTGTGTAATCCAGCGTTTACGAGTACCACAGCATGCAGATGAGTTGCTAGACGACTCCATTCTAATCGGTATGGATGAAAAGAGCCAGCTATGCATAAACGGCCCACGAGTAACCGAGGTGATCACTCACTTAGTTCCCAATCAAGATACGTTCCGAATGCTTCTTCGGTGTGTTCGTCTATGGTTCAAAAAGCGGGGGTTTTACTCGAACAAGATGGGGTTTCTGGGTGGTGTCAACTTTGCGCTGCTCTCTGCGTTCGTGTGCCAGCTCCTCCCGTATGCTTGTCCTGCTAGGTTGCTCTTTCAATTCTTTGAATTGTACACGAATTGGGACTGGCCCACAGAGATTCGCCTGTGCCACCCATTTGCCCCAGAAGGCCTTGACCTTCGACAATGGGAAGGTCGAACCAGGTAAGTTTGCACCCCTCCGGGAGCCGGTTTTGCGCTGTTCTTGACTTGAAGTGTCGCGACTAAAAATCACTCGGCTTTGCGCTTCGCTTTGGGGAGGTAGTGTGGAAGTCATGCCAATTATCACTCCAGCTTACCCGAGCATGAACTCTTCCTTCAACGTCACGTAAGTTTTGCTGAGCAATTTTTTTGTGTCTCCATAGTATGAGGAGATCAAGTCACCTAACTTTTTGTCCGACTCGGCCTAACGAAACAGCAAGTATAATCTTCGGCTTATGGCGGATGAGTTTGCCAAGGCTCACCATTTCTGCAAGTCATTAAGCCGGAGATATTGTGATGAGCCCATCGAATCGGCAGACGTATGGGCACCTTTGTTCGCGGATAGCAATTTCTTCATTAGATATAACACCTACCTTGTAGTCAGAGGCGATGCAGCTGACGAACGACAACTGAACAGGTGGTCTGGTTGGATCGAAGCAAGAATGCGAAAGCTGTTCGATGAGCTCGATAGATTTTCTATGCAGGAAATTTTCCCGTACCCGAAGAAGTTTGATCACGAAGGGGTTACGCTGAATTATCGAGAATTCGGGGAAGAAAAAGAAGACGAAGAAAGTAAATCCGTCGAAGAGAAGAGTGAGCTGGAGGACAAGCCAGCAAAGCCGAAGCGGTGCTTCTGGTATATTGGCTTGCTTCCACATCCCATTAACTCTGTTCGAACAAGCTCGAGTATAGATATGACCTCGGCTGTCGCTAGCTGGTGCGCTATAATCAAGGACTGGCCGGAAAAGGAGGAGAGTATGGATCTTTCAGTGACCTTAGCCAAGTGGAAGGATCTTCCCGACGACCCTGATATGTTCCCAAGTGGCAAAGCAAGCGTGAGCGGCGCGCATAGAGCTTTAATGGATGCGCAAAAGCGAAACAACGCAAAAGTGCGCCGTGATGGTCTTGGTCCGAAAGGTGCAAACAACTCCGTTGAAGTAGAGAGCAAGACTGAAGTTGACAAGGAGCCAGGCACAAGCCCTGAGGTATCAGGCGCAAACAAATTAAAGCCTGAAGAGCCAGGGGCGGGAGGCATCTCAGGCGCAACTAAGGCCGAGGTAAGCGTAGATGCTGCTGCGGTTGAGGAGGAGAAGGAAGGTCCATCTGAAAAGCAAGCAAACGCTGAGTTTGCGCGGATGCAAGATGAACTTGGCAAGCGCGCGCGGGACGAAAAAGAAGCAAATGCAGCTCTGAAAAAGGTACAAAAGATCACGTCAACCAACTTCTTCGATCTTCCCCAAATTCCCGGAATCAACACGACAAAGCCAATCAAAATAAACAGGCAGCATGGCGGATTTGTTGCATAGAGCTCCGTTTGATAGTTCTGGGTGCTTGATTCGAGGACCTTGATACACCTCACGCGGTCATCGAATCTTGCATCCCTGGATTGTTTTTAAATAATTCAAAAGAAGGTGCAATTGAAAACTTCCAACTTCCAGTTTTTTATTCACACGGCAACTGAGAGACACAGCGCCGAGCACAACGCAGCTCAAGAACTACACCTACCAATCAACAGGAATTCCTAGTTCCACGCCAGAAGGATCTTCACGCGTGAGAAACTCCTCGCCGTTCGAAAACTATCAGAACGAGGAAGAGCGGGATCAAATAATACATATATATATGATAAGAAAATAAGAAAATAAATGAGCATTCCAAATTTAAAAAAAACTGCCAGTAGATCAGATTTTGCTGACAGGACCTTCCTCGCGGGTGAGCCATCCGAACTCAAACTCCTCGCCGTTCGAAAACTATCAGAACGAGGAAGAGCGGGATCAAATAATACATATGATAAGAAAATAAATGAGCATTCCAAATAAATAAAAAATTGGCAGTAGATCAGATTTTGCTGACAGGACCTTCCTCGCGGGTGAGCCATCCGAACTCTTGCTTTTTGCGTCCTGCAAAAGGGTCAATTCGAATGTTGATCATTGTTGGCATCGGATGTGCGATGGCTTCGCGCAAGACAGGCTGGATCTCATCCGGGCGTGTGACATGAAAGCCTTTTCCTCCAAACCCTTCAATCACTCGTTCGTAATGGCTTTCTTCTCCTCCCGAAAGGCTGGTAGCTGGCACACCCTTGAGCCTCTCAACAGTGTTTCCGCCCTCGATTGGAAGTCCAATGCCGATGCCCGAGTTATTGATCACGATGAAAGTGATATTTTTTAGTTTGTAACGGCAAGCAGTCTCCACTTCCATTCCGCTAAAACCAAACGCGGAGTCCCCTTCGATGCAAAACACCTGCCTATCAGGGTGCACGAGAGCAGCAGCAAGAGCAAAGCCGAGGCCAACGCCCATGGTTCCGTATGTTCCAGCGTCGAGTCTGCACCTTGGAAGGTAGTTCATAAGGACGCTTCGAGAAATGTCCAGCGTGTTGGCGCCTTCGATGCAGATTAAAGCGTCTTTATAATTCTTCTGAAGTACCTGCTGAATCTCGTCAAAGCAGCAGTAGTAATTCATTGGCGTACTTCGGTCCTGAATCAGCTCCAAGCAGGATTGATTATTTTTGTCGACCTTCGCTTGGAGAGTAGCCCACCACTCGTTGTTTTTGCGGTTCACCTTAGGGAAAGAGGTGCGCTTTGCTTCAGCGCTGAGCTGCGACACGATCGCCTTGACTTGCCCACAAAGCCTTGCGTAAGCCGGCACGTTATTTCCGAACTCCTCCGGGGCAATATCGACCTGAATGATTTTGACATCCTTTTGAAATCGGTTGGGCATCCCGAAGTGAAGCATCCAGTTCAGCCTTGCACCCACCAAGAGGATGACATCTGCAGACTTGAGCGCGGTAGAGCGTGCAGGAGCCACTGACTGCTCGTGGTCGTCAGGAATGCAGCCTTTACCCATAGGAGTGGGCAAATAAGGAAGGCCAGTCAGTTCCACAAACTCACGGATTTCCTGCTCAGCTCGGCCGTAAGAGCAACCTTTGCCGACAATAATGAGAGGGCGCTTGGCGTTGCGAAGAGCATCCACTGCGATGCGGATTTGGTCCGGATCTGCCAAAGAGATTGGCGGTGGCTGAACCTTTGGCACCTGAACGACTTTGGAAGCATCTGGGGTAGCGTTGACAAAGTTGCCTGGCAAATCGAGGTAAACTGGACCCGGGCGCCCGTAGATACTGGTTCGTACAGCCTTTTCAACATAAAACGGCACGCGTTCAAGGCTATCGAACTGTGCAGCGTATTTTACATATGGCCTCGCAAACTCGACCTGTGGGGATTCCTGAAACGCTCCTTTGGAGTTGAGTGAAAGGTCACTCGCCCCCCCGAGCACAATCATCGGCCAGCAATTCATCTGAGCGTTTGCCAGGCCAGCGAGGGCATGGACAACACCGGGACCGGAAACCTACTCGAAACAACGATAAGTTAATATTTGCCAGACGTTGAGGTTTCATACCAAGATTGGCGCCACTTACCACCAAGCACACTGCCGGACGACCGGTCATGTACCCGACGATCCCAGCTGCATACGACGCAGCTTGCTCGTTTCTGCACCCGATGAACTTGAGGCCCTCTGCAATGCACGCTGCTCCGACCTCAATGACAGGGACTCCGACGATGCCAAAAACATATTCCACCCCTTGGGCTTTCAGCGCCCTGGCCACCAGGGCTGCGCCATCTCCTCCGCCAGTCATGGACATCTTTGCTTGCTCTCTTTTTCAAATACCTTGACTCCGTTCAAATCCTGAATTCCTCGCTTTCGTTTGAGGTTTGCTCGAGTCGAACGTTCGCTGCATGTGAAGAGCTCGGAAACCATTGCACTTGCACATTGTATCTTTACCTTTCGGACAGGTCCCAGTATCGGACTGAAAAGTGTCTCTACATGCGGAGCTATGATTTCCTATAGTCCTTTCTTCGGTCCACCAGGAGACAAACTGTATTTACTGTTAATGTTATACCGGTCCAGTTCCTACGACCCGCCACACGTCTCCTGACTCGGAACTGAGAATGCTGAGGTACCCTTACTCTTACTCTTGCCATTAGTTAAATACTTGGATTCGACTAATGCAGGGTTTATCATCTCTCACTACTCTAGTTCTCGCGACAGGTTAGTACCGGTACCTAAAGCACCCGTCAGTTGGTTGGGCGAGAAGCAGATTAATGTCGGACTGTGCCTTATGTCCTATAGAGCAACGCTAATGCTCCATAGTGTTTCCCTAAACGTTGCCATAGAGCGGGAAGCGTTCCGAAGCGGTTGTAGCGAGCGATACTGACCAGTGGTAACCTCTGACATATTCATGGGTACACTTAGCTGAGAGTAACACTCTCATGAACAACTCAATTTTAACTTCGATGTTTTGAGTGGTAGTAACTTACCGGTACTGACTGTGAGTACCCGAGTACTGACTGTGAGTCTCTCTGTCACCTGTTTGAATTTTGTACACGTACCGGTACTCGTGTTCGTGCTACCGGTACTACCGGTACTCACAGTCAGTACCCGTCTGGAGGATACTCGCGTTCCACAAAGCAGTCAAAGTTACACGGTTTACAAGGCCTGCACCGAACAGGGCCACCACGGTGACACTGACAAAAGGTTTCCAAGGCGCAGCGGACCACGCCATGCCTGGCCTCCCTGAGTTCCAAGCTAAAACGCAGAGTCTCTTGAAAGAGTTAGAAGCAGGGAAGCGGGCGAGCGTTCGTCACCACCATTTCGGCCGCAAGGATTCCCGGGATGAAACAGAAAAGTTCGGAGCAGCACGATGGTCCGGCAGTTTCGAGGCTAAAAACGCAGACCATGCTCGCATGAAACGCCAAGACAAACAGCTCTCGCAAGCATTGGTTAGCAGCCATTTGGGCCACTCCCTTGGCCTTGCATCCTATCAAGGGCGCCCGCAAAGCGCGAGCAACACCAATGCGGGCTTTCAGCACTGGATATCCGATGCTGTCAAAGTTAGACGCGCCCCGAACAACCAAGGGTCGTCGCGTGAAGACAGTTTTGGGAGCATCATTCCAACTTTTGACAAACCATCCCAGCGTCCGGTGTCAGCCACACGAAGGCAGGATTTTAATCAAAGCCGCGAAGCCAGAGCTATTCACTTCGCCTCTTCTTCTCGCCCTGTGCAATGTCAAAAGGAGCGAATAACTGCGCAACTGGCTGCGGATATCGGTGTGGAGGAGCGAACTGTACATAAAGAGGTGACTGGGCGGCAATGGGCCGCGAAAAATCCAACTTCAGTCAGCAATCAGCCCACAGCATCTGACGACCACGGCACTTTCCTCTCTGAATCAAATGGTGTAATCATTGTTCATCGCTCCAAAGGAAATCAAAAAGTAACGTCCCGCGACCGCCTAAATTTGGACGGTAAACAGCTAACTTGTGTACCTATTATCGAAGGAGAGAGGAATCTCCGATTGCTTAACCTGCAGCACAACAGCATCACCAGAATCAGTAACTTACACCACGTCGAGAGCTTGGTGTTCCTGGACCTGTACGACAATCAAATATCGCAGATTGGGAACCTTGAGAGTTTGACGCAGCTTCGGGTTTTAATGCTGGGTCGAAACAAAATCCAAAGAATTGAAAACCTCTCAAGTTTGGCGCAGCTTGACGTACTAGATCTTCACTCAAACTTGATTCGAGATGTCAGTGGGTTTCGAGCCCTTAACACATTGCGAGTCTTGAACTTGGCAGCAAACAAGCTACGTACCTTGGAGACCCTTGAGTCCCTCCCGTCCCTCGCAGAGCTAAATGTTCGTCGGAATCATATCACCAAAGTTGTGGACCTGTCTGGAGCGCCAAAGCTTCGTAACTTGTTCTTATCGAACAACTCGCTTGATTGCCGTGATAGCATTGAGGGCGTTTTAAAGTGTGCAATGTTGACGGATCTGTCGCTAGATGGCAACGGACCATTGATAGCTTCGCTTGGGAAAGACTCGACAGAATATCGCGGAGAGATCTTACGTGCCTTGACGAACTTGAAAACTCTAGACCTTATCCCTGTCACCGAAGACGAGCGACAGAATGCTGTAGTGGCAAGGGTCGAGGCGACCTTTGCATCTGCGCCAAACGACGCAGTTCCCGAGAAGAATGATCAGGAATTTTGTGCTCTTCGCAATTGGATGACTTTTCGGCTAAAACACCTCCCAAGCAATGCAACAATCAGCCCCCACGGTACTCGGGAGCATGAGTCGAGAAATCGGCCAAAGGCCAGTGCAGAGTCGAATTCCCTTGGAACTGCGGAGCCTGGGACGGTTGTGATTGCCGGTGAGGTTAAATTGGCTGCATTACCAAGCACCTTAGCCACCTCCGACCCCGAACGAGTGCACTTTTTGGAAGTGCAGATCGATGATCTCTTGTGCAATGGCATCAGTCTTCTTTCTAAACTCAGCACCGTGTCCAGCATCATCATTTCCAAAGTCGACATACAATCTCTTGGGAATTTGGCAACTCTTGCCTCCAAACTTCCTGCCAATGTTACGGCCCTGCATTTCAAGTTCTGCTCAGTAACGTCAACGCAATTTTACCGTCCATGGCTCGTGCATCACTTGAAGCACGCACTCATCCTCGACGGCGTTTTGATCACGCAAACGGAGCGTTCTGCTGCGGAGGCCATCTTGGGACCTATGCTCCCATTTTGTAAGGATCATAACGAGTCACGATTTACGCTTGGGGCAAAGAGAGCTTTAGCGAACAGGCAACGTGGGTCAGCGGCTCTCATTGGTGAGGCGTCCGCACAGATCTGTGGCTCTGCGTTGAATCAAGTCAAGCAAGAAAAGATATCCGAAAGACAAGTACTGGCGATCATATCTGAGAATGTTCACAAGCTCGCTTCGGAGCCTAGTCCTCTGGTGGCCTGATTATTCGCTCAGGTCGAGCGAGTCATAAAGCAGCAATTGGGAAACTCTAAATAGATGTCGTGAAAAAATTAGAGCCTGAAGTTTATTAGAAAGCAAGGAAAACTGACAATTTTGACTGATTGTGAATCAAATTAATTCTATTTGTTTACTCAACATCTGGACCAAGCCCCCAGCGAGCCTTGAACTTCGGAGTGAGTGCCGGCCAGACCAACCAGGATCCGCCAATGATTCCTGGAACCACGAAAGGAGCTGTGAACGGTAAGCGAGTGTGAACGCACGCAAGAATGATTATTCACAGTCAAACCATTTTCAACATTTTTTTTTCAGTTAGTGTTTGCCGAGTACAGCAAAGCATCACAACAAAGTTTGGCTTACCTCTCCTTCCAAGAATCTTTGCAGCGCGAATGAAGAATGGGCCCTTCTGCAAAGCGTTCACCTCGCCGGTGACGTAGGTGTTGTTGAGGGGGTTGCGCCAGTTCACCATCTGCAGAAACGAAACAAATATTCGCCAACAAATCGCACACCTAGAGGTCAGCAAACAGTTTCAAAATAAAAGCCGCCACACTTGACGCGAGCCACCAGGCGGCGGCTAGCTCGTGTGTCACGCCTCCAACCTACCTTGCTTGTCTCTCAACGGATGCGTGATTGATTCTGCACTTGTTCTGTCTCTCGACCAAGGTCCTTTCCTTTTTCTTTCTTTCGCTCAGTCAGTCGAGACGGGAGAACGAGAGAGTTGTTTCACAGTCAACCACAATTCATTGCTGACACTACCGAAGGACTATGTCGCACTATACTGCACGTAGGCTTTCCTGACCTGGTGTTAGAAGCCCGTCCGCACCTCCTTGCTATGCCTAGCTATTGGGTAACGAAAAGGGGTAGCTAAGTCTAGTTTATTCTGAAGAGGCTCAAGCAGACTACCAGATCGAGGCACCGGACTAAGATAGCGGTAAGAGAAGCATGAGCCGAACTAGAACCACCGAGATACTGGGTACTCTGTCCTAGGATGGTAGAGAGCGCCGTGACTGGTGATGACCTGACAGTACTAAGGTATGTTTAATAGCTCTCTAGCTAGCTATTAATACAGTTACCACGAAATAGTAACCCATGGGTGACAGAGACGGTTAAGAAAGGACTACTGTGACTACAGCGACCCCCTGCCCTTGCTAACCGTTTTAGCTACGCGATAGCCTGAGTCCACCGAACACGAAGAACCCAGTACGCGCATACCGTACAAGGAGTTGATCCCTGGAAGGATCTTGAGTCGAGTTCTTCGTCTTTGGCTCTTTGGCTCTTTCAGCTCTTTCACTCTTTGCCATGCCGCAAACAGATTCGGAGTGATTTTTCCAGCGAAGAGGGACTCGAACACAGGCGTCTGGAAGAGCGCAGGATTTCCGTGGCGCGCTTTGGGCGAACGATTGCCATACATTCCTAAGGGCCGGCCGAACGAACCCCCTTTCTTCCTTTTCCTTGCCACTCCCTGATTCGGACTGGGCGAGGAGGTGGCCTTCAACGGGGATTGGCACGAGAAAAAGAGAGTGAAAGTGAAAGTGCGGATAGCTCTCGAAACTCTTGCTTTGCTGCGCTCCATCGACCATGAAGATCAAAGCAAGAGAGATTCCCAGTCGCGAAGGGGATCTTCGCTTGTGTGAGAGGCAAGCAGTTGAGGATGCTCTGAAATGCCGTGCGGAAGGGGACTCCGAATTCTGTTCCGCTCTGGAACAAACTCTGTCTGCGAATGAATGCTTTTCCGAGCAAGTTGATTTGGCAGATTGGATTACCGTCATAAATGAGGTGGATGATGTTCTTGCGGGCTTAGCCAATCAAATGGAGAGTGAGAATCGCATGATTGTGAAAGTGGGCAGGACCAAAACCGCAGCCGCCGATGAAACGAGCGGTGAGCCTCGCCCCAATACCAGCTTCAGCGACCCGAAAGGCGCGCTTTTGACCTGCCTCAAGTTTACCTTGAAGCTATTGAGCAACTCACGACGCGTTGCATTGTACAGATCATTTGATCGCCTTGTCCCTTTCTTTGGGCTTGCGGATGAGCAGATTGACGAGTTGCTCCTTGAGGTATTCGTCGCGGCCACGACTCCAAGCAAAACATATATGCATGCTGCCGATTCAGAGGAGCGAAAGTATTCGCGGCTTGGCGGCGAAGACGGCATCGGGAACATACTACTTTGCTTTGCGCAAAGCTGGGGAGGGAAGGCGCAAGGCTTTGACCTCCGAATGTGCGTCACAGAACCCGACAACTCACCCTCCTTGCCATCTTCTGGCGGCGACATTTATTTTGATTTCTACCCGAAGGCAGATGCGCCCGTCGATGGTGAAGATGAGCTGCAAGCGAACCGTCCACCAAAATCACTTCAGCGTCTTCATATGACGATTACTCCGGAAGAATTGGGCTGCGGTCCAGAAAAGGTGTTTCGGCAGCTAGTAGACGAGCACAAGATCCACGCAAGTCAGCAATACTCATTATTGCAAAGAGTACGGCTGGCATTCAGCTTCAAAACCATGCAAGGTCGTCGAACAAGGGTCCGTCAGCGACTTTTGGCTCTCCGCACCTTGCTTTCTGTGAGCGCTTTGAGCCCTGTGATGGTTCTTTACTTTCAGAACGAGCCGGAACTTGCTCAGGACCTTGTCGGGTTACTGGATAAAGGTCAATTTCTTTCCCCGGAAGAGTACTCTTCCGGCACCCAAGTTCCTCTAGACTTATGCATCAAGGCCATCTATGTGCTGGATGCAATCACCAAGGCCACATTAGAAGATGCTGGCGCCCAAGCAAGCCGCGAGTCTGGCGTTCTGCAGGCCCTTGGAGCCACTCGAAGTGATTCTCACGGCATTTTGCTCTCCATGCTGCGCACTGCAACCACGATGCTGGAAAGGCATGCTTGTGCTGTTCAAGAGCAGCTGGCATCTCAATCGGCCTCGGCCGCCTTGGGAGAGAATGAGGCATTGGATCTGTCGTTGGCCATGTCATTCGCGTTGGAAACCTCCTCTAATCCAGGACGTGGCCCAACAATGGATTCGGCGCATGCGTCTGAAAGCGATGGAACTGGAGGCCAGATGCTCAATTCCAAAGGCAAGGGTGAGAATCAAGCAAAGTCGAACTTGCGATGCCCGGTGGAAGATTTGGAAAAGAACCAGTTCGATTGGATGGAGGCCACCTTCAACTTGTCAAACACAATTGCATGTGTTCGCCAGGGTGCAGCAGCACTCACTGATGCTGGGCTGGTACATTCGTTGCTCTCGGCGATCCTCACAGAAAGGAATTTTCGAAAGCAGATCCGTTCAGACTTTATCTCTGCAGAGCTTGACTGCCCCAGAAGGTCCATGATCACTTCATTAAGCATGTTCATTCTCGATAATGCTATAGAAGCGTACCCGTCTGCAGCGCGCTGGGCGTCTGAAATGAACCTGGTCGACTTGAGCATTGATACTCTCGAAGCCATTCTTAAACGCACGCAACTCATATCCTCTAGAATTCGCAACGAGGCAGGTCTTCCCAAACTATCGCAACAAGTTTCATCGCAGACACAGACAGGCCAAGACGAGCTTCCAGTCGATCCGCGTCTGTCGATTCAAGATCTTGAGGGAGTCGATGACGAGGAGGTACTCATTGCAGAAAAACGTGATGGCGGCCGGGAGGAAGGAAATGAAGCTGGCGAGAGCTCGTCGTCGGGACAGAGTGACGATGAGGCATCTTCTCACGACCATCGGCGAACGACTTCCGCCGAAGCCACAAGTGATCTTCCCTCAGACCTCGTCGCCAAAGGGTGTGGAACCATTGCTCCGGGTTCCCTTTCTGAAGCAGATCAGGCTCTCCTTTGCTCAATATTGTCGCTCCTCCTGACAATGCAAAACTTCAGTGGCACAAATCGCGCTGGGCTAGGGGGAATGAGCGATAGACTCCGGTCCCCGCGTTCAAAACTACACCGATGCCTAAGATGCCTGTTTGACAATGTGAATCAATTCACTGGCCAAGTCTATACGCGGGCTTCGTTTTTGCTGAGCGAGGTCCTTAATGGGGACCCGGCTAGCGCTCGGCCGGTGTTTTTCAGTGGTCTCGCTCGTTCTGTTTTCATGGTATCCTCAACCGGGCAGCTACCAATTCATGACGACGCAATCCGCGCTACCCCAGTTTTGTATTTGGCTCTCATTCTCAATCACCGATCAATGCAACTGCTCAAGAACAGAATTCGCCCAAACCCACTCGATAAGCTTGTGCAGGTCTTTCAAAACCAACGCCACGTTCGCGAGATGTACGTTGATTGCGCCGGGTCGACAGGACGCTTTGTTCTTCGGCTGTTGCAGGATTCAACCACACTCCAAAAAACAACAATGTCTACTTGTGTTGAGGCGTTCCAAAAACTTCTTGAAGACATGCGCAGAGTTGATGCGAAAGGAGAAGAGCTATGGTGGCACAGACGATGCCTGCAGGAGACTTTGCAATTCTGCATTCCTTTGCTTGAGCAGGTCGAGTTTGCTAAAATTTTTGTCGAGAAGGGGGGGCTAAAGGCGTTGCTGAATTTATACCAGGAGACTTTGCCGGTTTCAGAGAGTTTCCTCCTACGCACGGGCAAGGAATTTGAGGACGTAAAAGTTTCCAAATCGCTCACTTTTGTGGTATACTCGGTGATTGGAATTAGCAAAGGTGGCATTGAAACTGTTCACCAGGTCATTGAGCTTCTTGGGAGCATGCTGAAGGACGTTGCAAAACTTCGCGACGATCTTCGGCAATCCGCTGTGGAAGGAACGCTTCTCAAGAGTGTGCCACAGGCAAACGTTGAGGAAGCCCGGGCCGCCACAGGGTATAGCGAGGATGCTGGCGTTTGGGGCGACGAGAAATCTGCGGATGGTGAGAAGGACCTGAGATCTGCTATTTCCTCCGTGTCCCCATTCTTTCAGAAATTAACGGCCATTGAGTGGCTGTGCAATTTGCTGTCCAAATGCTTGATGAGCGGAATGCCCTCAAACCACAACTCGTTCCGTTTGCATCAGAACTGGATTTCGGACTTCATGTCGCCCGAGCGTCTGGCAGTTCTGCACGAGCTTGCGAGTTTGGACCGCGAAATTAGACACGAACTTGCGGTGGGGCTTGTGGAGCGAAGACTCTCCGGCGAAGATTCCAAAGTGAGTTTGCGTGAGAAAGGTCTTGCCGAGCTCAATCGCTTTTGTGACACGTTTAGGAAGCTTCTTCGCAATCTGTCGCGACTCTCTTTCCTCCACAACAGCTCTTCGCGTTTGAGGCATTCTGACACTGCGTGCGCGCTTGCCCGGAATATGGCGAAAGAGGTTCAAAAGGTTTTATCCGAGTATCTAAGCTCCAAGCCTCTCGAGGAGGGCGGCGCCGAGAGCAAGGTGCAAGTTGTTTACAATTGCATGGTCTTTCAGTTATTCAATGCTTGCATCACCGAGTCCAAAAAGCAGCAGATTTTGCCTAATTCAGTCATATTGCAAACTCTTTGCGAGACTTCTAGCTCGGAGGATTCCTCAACCGCAGTGCCTGGAATTTCAGATCTCTCTCAAGATTCCACGCTCGGCAGAGCGCTGAGCACTGCATTTTGGAGCATGGATACTGCCTCTTCTATCAACTGGGCTCCTCTCGGAACAGGGGCCGGGGAAACTGCTTCAGGCATGTCTCAGAATCTGAATGTTTTGGAACCCGTCATGACCTTCTTGTGGAATCTCACGAGCATGCCCAAATCAAAGACTCCATCAGCACAGCTCAGTTTTGCCGCACAGTCGTCATGGCCAGACTTCCGCGAAATGGTCCTTAGGGTGCAAATCAAAGTTATTCGTGAACTTGGCCCGCGCCTCGAATCGGAGAGCTGGCAAAGAATGCCAGACCAGGCTTGTCTTTCTCTTTTTCCAGCGATATCAGTCCTCGTCAGCACCGCCCTTTTAGATAAAGATTTGGTTCCTGGCATTTCTGACCCCGGAGAGGAAAACTCACAGAGGAGGCGAGAAACAGATGACACCAGTTTGTTTCGGGGTTTTCTCGCTGGGAATCGAATGGCTGTGGAGGCCACCTCGGAGCCTTTCGCCATTGACGAATCTGTAGCAGAGCGAATGGTGCAGTGCGGTTTTGTCATGGCACACGTGAGGCGAGCCATGCAAACCTTAGCGAGCAATGACCCCAATTTTGTGATGGACTGGCTTCTGGTCAACCCGGCGACCGAAGCGGAAATGCTAAGCTCTGAATCTGGCGCTACGGCAAACACTGCGACTGTCAGCGAAGGCCAATCTGCCGCAATGGAAGCAGCCAATGATACGAACGAGGACGATGAACTGAATCTGGCACTCCGTCTGTCTTTGGGCGACAATGCCGATGAAGAGCCAAAGTCCGCAATGGCCACTGACGAAGATACAAAAGCTCAGAGAGAACTTGATGAGAAGGTGCGAAAGGAGAGCCTGTCTGAGATGTCGCAAGCCGATGAGGAGAGCCAAGAGCTGCAAAAGATTTCCTTGGTGGTGTCACAGCGGAAGACAGCTTTTTTGAACTTTAGACGGTCTGCAATCAAATTTTGTACCAACGTGCTTGTGACCACGCCAGAGACAGATGCAAATGGAGTTCGGTCCTCTGTTGTTGCAGAGAGTGTAACTTTGCTTCTCTCCAATCTGGAGAAGAGTCTACCAATGCCACAGCGCCTCAGACTTTGGACTGAGTTGAGCTCTGATGTGCTGGGTGGGGTGTCTCACTCCGGCAAGGACACTGTAAAGCTCAATTCCCTAGCACTTCAGCTTCAGGTCTTGAGCAAGCTCGTCAGTCGTATGATCGTCACTCTTTCTCTTAAAAAGAAGGAGGAGGAACGCAGCGATAGCCTTTCTCCAAGCGCGATCCATGAGTACCTCAACGGCAGCCAATCCAAAGATCTTGTGGTTGCCGTGGTGGCTTGTCTGGAAGGTGCGGAGGAACAAGGTGAGTGGATTGGGTCTTTCTTTAATTTCCTCTGGGAAGTTTTGCGTCTTGCAAGGCTTTTAGAGTCAAAAGACGCGCATCGGAAGACCGACCCTAAGGAGTCCCGAGTTGATTTGCAAAGCCGGGAACTCGCTGGACCTTCTGTTCGGGCGTGCAAGTTTCTCCTCGGCAACAGGGCGAGCATTTTGGACGCCCCGGCAGCTAGATCGCTCTTTCAGCTTTTGGTGGAAGCACTAGACGATTATGCCTTAGTTGAGGACTTTATCGGAAGACCTGTGAGCAAAGCTTCTGTTGATGTTCTCCTGGCGGGCCTGCCTAACACGTGTAGATTTCCAGGCTACGTGACCCTTGCAAGTCTGGCAATCTCGAAAGTTGTTGAGCATCCAGACTCTCTTCGAATTTCGATGGCGTCTTTGTTGACCTCTGCCTTCAAGGTAGTTCAGGACAAGACAAAAAGTGTCGCGCGAGGAGAGGGTGAGAACCTGCGTTCGCGAAAGATTCATTTGCAAGAGCTTCTGGACTTGGTGGAACCCATTCGTCGACGCGACCCTGAGGTTTTTATTCAAGCTGCAAAGGCCGTCCTTGCGTTTCAGCGGACAAAGTCGGGCGAAATTCTTGCCGAGCTGAAGTCAGGAGACGCTCAAAGTTTGCGCCAGCTCAAGTCCGACGAGAAAGACAATGGGGCATACAGTGGCAAGGTTCGTGACACGGTCGTGTTGAGGAGTCTTGAGCTTCTTTTCAGCTCCTTGTCGACTTGGTTTCAGTCTGGGTCAAAGAAGGAGGTTACTCAGAGCGACCAGTCAGGTTTTCTTGACGCGGCAAATTTGCTCGTTATTCTGAAAGACTTGGTAGAGTTTCAACCTTGGATCGCCCACCAGCTCCTCGGAGCGGAGGTCCCTGAGGACATCGTTCAGCTCATGGAAGATATTTGGTCCAAGAGGCTTGATCTGAAGCGGCCTCCGTGTAACACGTTTGTGGGCGTCTTGCTGCACCTGGTTTTGGCTTGCGAAGGTGAAGTCCCAGACGCCGTAGTTCCGAAGCTTACGAAAGGCGCCTTCGAACTTCTAAACGTTCTGGCCAATCACAGCATTGGGGAAGCAAAACGTCAGGTGGTGAGTGTGCTTTCGAAGTGTTTTGAGACTCTTGCTTCTCTGAGCGAGCCGAGCAGCGCGCACGGCTTGCGCGTTCTCGTTTTGCAAAACTGGACGACCCTCGGGCGCATTCTCTTGGACTCAAACTCATTCAAAGAAGAGCACAAAAGTGAGTCGCGCAAAACGCAGGTGTCATGGGAAATTGCTCGAGCGATGCATGGGAAATCCTTCGTTAAACTCCTTCTTAGATCCCTGGGATCTCTAGATCTTGATCACCCACTCGCCTCCCCGGTAGTAGGAAACGTTCTTGTTTTTGTCGCTTTCCTTTCCCGACGTGGTGTGACCCAACATGTCCGTGTTTCAAGCAATACGAAACAGAAATCCAGCCCTTCGCGAGCCCGGAGCTCATCGTCAAGCAGTTCTGCCAGCTCCGGCTCTGCAGATAATCATCCTGCTTCCACGGCACGGGGGACGGAGACCCACGACGAAGACGTTGATATGATGCTAAGTGCTCTTGCCGAACGCGAGCACTCCCGCTCGAGGAGTGCCGCAGAGAGCCGCTTTCCCGGTGGCGAGCTTGAGCATGGTTCATCTCTCGAAAGCCTTGGAAGTGGTGCAGAGGGCTATGGGACGATTGGGCTTGTGGCAAGCCAAGACGCGTTGGATCGTGATGAGGAAATTGACGAGGCGGAGGCAGATGGTCTTTTGAACGAAGAGGATGATGAAGGCAATCTAGAAGAAATGGATGTTGAGGAGTTGGACGAAGAAGATATGGAGAATGGCGAAGAGGATGATGACGGCGAAGCCGTCGATGAAGACGAAGACGATGATGACGACGAAGAAGATGATGATGACGATGGCGACGAAGATGATGACGATGACGACGAAGATGATGATGGCGACGAAGATGATGACGATGGTGATGACGATGCGGGTCTTAACATTAACGTCATTGACGACCTGATGGAGCAGGATTTTATTCGTCGTCTTCATTCTGGGGCTCATCGTACTTTGGAGATTAATGATGACGGCGATTTCAATGATGCAATCGAAGACGACGAAGATGACGAAGAGTTCGATACGGAAGCCATGCGAGTCTTTCGTGCTCTGGACGGGGCTCAAGATAGCGACGTTTTTCAAGTCTTTTCGGGGCGTGGAGCGATGAATATCAATCATCTCAATGCCGAGCGCCTCCTGCCAGACTTATTCGGTGATCAAAACATAAATGGAATTGGCGGAAACCGGGTGGCTGACTGGCTTTCATCTCGTGAGCCGGTTCTAGATCTGCTTCGAAATATCCAGCCATCTCAATCAGGTGCTCAAATGCATTCGTTCGCCTTGTCGGATTTTGGCAGAGGAGGTGTCAGAGGTGCGCCTGCAACCCGAATTGGACGGAATGGCGGCATGGTACGTGTGTACATGTCGTCTACCAGAGATAGACCTCGCCGAGCCGGCGTCGGCGGCTTTCAGTGGTCTGTCCAAGGCGAGGGGCGCGCCTCAAATACTGGCCACGAACAATCCTTGCCTCCTTCCGAAATAAACAGTCTCAGTATCCCAGGTGTACGAGATAGTAGCTCGGGTCTATATTCCAGTTTCTTGGGCCGGGTCGGCCGGCGAGCAGAAGCCCAGGATCAGACCGCACTAAGTCATGGAAGGCAATTTCGTATCGCATCGCCCGCAACATCAGCTGTGGAGGTTGATACAGCTGCAGAAGTACCCATTCCAGAATTATTCGCCGAATCGCCATCAGTTCCTAATGGTGACTGGCAGCCAAGGTCCTCCTCTTCGTTTCTCAATCCATCCGCGGTAAGGATGCAAATGGTCAGGCAACGCGGCGCTCCGCAGCGAAATCAGATGTATAACCATCTCCCAGTTGGGTCACAGGACCAGCTCACGCGCTGGGCGAATGGGGTGACGACATCGGATTCTAGTGCTGTCTCTGACTTGGTCTCTCTTTTTTCACAATTTGCCGTCGATGAAGAGCAGGCATCCGTTCAATCTCAACAAGCCCCCGCTGTCCAGCCGGCTCAAGACGCTCTCAATGAAGAAGACACAAGAGAAGCCACTCGTGAGGTCGCAGATTTAGAAAGCTCCGCTCAGGTTCCAGCCCAAGATGAAGGAGGAATCCGTAGTGGCAGCAGCCAAGAGGCGTTTGTGGAGCAGGCAAGTTCCGCCGCATCGAGGGGTGACGTAGGAGACCTCCCAGGGGTGCACACGACCAATGGAACGCCAATGTCTGTGGATGAGTCCGGTGCTGTCCCTTTGGCTGATGCTAGCGAAACTCCTCCTCAGCCACCTGCCTCCGCCGGTGTCGGCAGTGTGATGCATGTGGGCGGTGAGGAAAGCAATATTCCGGCTGACGTGCAGGAAAATTCGACCGAGACTGGCGTAAGTGCGGAAGATGCGGATCAAGACGATGAACTTGAAGCGGCCATCCGATTTAGCATGCAAGCACTCACAACGCAAGATGAGGCCACGGCTCCCGTTGATGGTTCAAACGTTGCCAGTGTCTCAGGTGATGCAGCTGAAGCTGGGGTTTCCGAGCCTGGGGGCAGCGCTGAAGCCTCTGCGACGGAGGCGGAGGTGGGAGACGCGGAGGCGATTGGAACTCAGCCAATGACTATATCCAACATGCCTGCTCCACCCGGCGTTGACGCTGAAGTCTGGGACAGCTTGCCCGATGAGTTCCGCCTGGATGTGCTTTCTCAGCACGGGATCTCCTTGGGTGGCTCCGGAGGGAGCATGGAGGACGAGTTTCTTGCTGCGATGCCTGAGGACATTAGAGCGGAAATCATGCGGCAGAATGGCGCAGGCGGCGTCCAGTCGAGTGTTGCAAGTGAGCCTCCCGCAGATCCGTCCAACGCTCAGGATATGGACCCGGCATCCGTCATTGCCTCTCTCGAACCTGAACTAAGACGCGAAGTTCTCTTGACTGCAGACGACTCAATATTGGCCCAGCTTCCTTCTCATTTGCGCGCAGAAGCCGAGATTCTCCGCCAGCGCCAGCTCAGTTATAATCGCAACCCTCTCTATCGCGGTGGGAGAGATCAAGCTGATGAGAGTAATACGGCCAACCAGGGGCCACCAAAACCAAAGGATGAGATCGAGCTTGACCCGGAGCTTGATGGAAAGGCACTGGTCCAAAAGCGTGATGTTCACATTGTTGCTAAGACACTCTTTCTCTTGGAGCAGCCACGCCTCTCAGTCGTCAAGGAGGTCTTAACGAATTTGTGTCTGCACGGAAAATCTCGCAGCGCGGTGCTTGAAACTTTAGTTAAATTGTTGTCCCCAAAGGTGTGGAGCGAGCACCCTTGGATACCAAAATGCATGTTTGGCAGCCCAATGGACGCCAGCTTTGCTTTGTCAGCAAGCGCCACGTGCACGGCTTTCTCTACAGACTCTAAAGGAAGGGTTGTGGCAACCATCCCTCCCCTCGTTGCCAAACGTGCGCTGGAAATTCTGAACTTTTTGGCTTCCAGAAACAATAGGGTTGTTCTTCAGTTGCTGATTTCGGGCAGCTCCTCCAAGTTGCTCTCAGCTCACGATCGCGCCAAGAGCTTTGATCAAAGTAGCTTTCCATTTTTGGAGGAGCTTTGTGGTCTTCTCGCCATGCGCGAATATAGTCTTAGCTCGGCCCATCTTACTGGTGTGATTGACTTGCTGGCCGCAGCAGTGTCTCCGCTGTCTATGCTTGAACACGGAAGTGATTCTGCGAAAGTCGCTGAAGAATCGAAAACCTCACTTGATGCGACACCATCTGACTCAGGTGCAGGGGCCTCCGCCACAGCAGGAGACGGCGCTCCAGCCCAGTCAAGTGAGGGGAAGGCCGAATCGAACCAGAAGGACCGCGTAGTAGTGCCTCGTCGACAAGTCGATCCCGCAAGTTTGCGACAACTAGCTGACGTCCTCACGCTGGACACCTGCACGGACACAACCTTTTCGAAAGCCACGACAATCGTTCAAAACCTTGCTAAAGTAGATGCAAACCGATCAAGACTTTTGAGCGAGCTGTGCCGCGCTGCTGAAAAGCTAGGGGCTCGCGCTGTGGAAGATCTTGTCTCTCTAAAGCGCGTCCTCGACTCTCAAAGCGATGCAACAGTCTCCTTGAGTGGTAACTCTATGGCGTTCGCTTCCAGCGCAAATGAAGTGAAACTTTTGCGAATTCTTAAAACTGTGCGCGGTCTGAACGAATCTCCGGATGACTTGCAACGCTTGTGCGCAAGCGTAAATCTAGATGCTCTATGGGAGTCCTTATCAAATTGCTTGAAGATCTTCGCAGTGCGAAAAGAGGAAAAGAAAGACGAAGCCGAGGAGAGCACCAAAACTCCAGCGAGCTTTTACGCTTCTACCTCCTCCTCACGCCAGGAGTCTCTGGTTCCGGGATCCGCAGCAGTGGGGGAAGGTGAATCGAGAGATGCATCGGATCCGAGTACGAGTTCAGTGCTCGCATTCGGACATGCCAGATTGCCTATCATCAAAGCATTTTTCATCGTCAACGGATTCACTGACAGCGTGAAAGAAAAGGTGAAAGCTAAGGAGGAGGAGGAGAGACGAAATAAACTTTTGCTCGAAGAGCAGAGACGTCTTGAAGAAGATCAAGGTATGGCGAATTCTCAATCTCTTGAAGGCAATGCTGAGCTTCGTGACGATCCGAAGGAGTCTGCAGGAAAGGTACCGAACAAGCGTGAGGCAACTCTCGTCAGGTTTGTCCAGCAGAATGGCTGGATCTTGAATGAGCTCGTTACCCAATCCCCAAGCTTACTGGGCGGTTCATTCAACTGTTTGCTCCGCCACGGCAAGTGTCGCGGTGTAATCGATTTCGACAACAAGCGCCAGTACTTTACATCTGCAATGAAAAAACTGCGCTCGTCGACGAGGACACCACCAATCAGGCTCCAAGTTCGCCGAACTTATGTCTTTGAGGACTCTTTCATGTTTCTACGCCCACTCGAAGCAGAGGAAATGCGAGGACGCCTGTCAATTACATTTGAGAATGAACCTGGCATTGACGCTGGCGGAGTGACCCGCGAATGGTACGAAATCCTTGCTCGTGAGATGTTTAAGCCCGGATATGCGCTGTTTAAGCCGTCTGCCGACAGCTCGGCATTTCAACCGGACCCGCGCTCGTACATAGTAGACCAGCACTTGGACTACTTCAAATTTGTTGGTCGCATAGTCGGAAAGGCCATCGCCGATGGGCAGCTCTTGCCCATCCACTTGGTGAGAAGTATGTACAAGACGATGTTGGGGCGACGAGTGACTCCTCAAGACATGCAAAGCATCGACCCTGAGTACTACCGGGGTCTGATGGAGCTCCTTCAGATGGATGTTGAAGAACTAGGTCTGGAGTTGACGTTTACAGCGGAGAGCGAAGAGTTTGGAGTGAGGAAAACAAGGGAACTCATTCCTGGCGGATCCAACATCCATGTCACAGAGAAAAATAAACGCGATTACATCCGCCTTGCAACACAGCACCGCATGACGACCGGAGTGCAAAAGCAACTTGACGCCTTCTTGAGCGGTTTTCACGAGCTTGTTCCTGACGACCTCATCGAAATTTTTGACGAAAATGAACTAGAGCTATTGATCAGTGGAGTGCCCGAAATCGACTTGGACGACTTGAAGCAGAACACGGAGTACGTGTCGTACTCCGCGACAACTTCCCAAATAAAGTGGTTCTGGAAAGCTCTCGAGTCTCTTTCAAACGAAGACCACGCAAAGTTTGTCATGTTTGTGACTGGGACCAGCAAGGTCCCTCTTGACGGCTTCAAGTCGTTGCAGGGAATGCGAGGTCCGCAAAAATTCTCCATACACAAAGCTTACGGCGGAGACAAGACACTGCCAATGGCCCATACTTGCTTCAATCAATTGGATTTACCAGAATACAGCTCCTATGAGATCCTCCGAGAAAAGCTGATGTACGCGATCAGTGAAGGCGGCGAAGGTTTTGGATTCGGATAAGATTTCCTGATGCCCATTCTCGTGGAGAACGCTGTTTTGCCGAGTTGATTGGCACTATCCAATCGAGGCTGGGTTACAATCATGGCACAAACACAGCCGTCAGAGGAACCGTACCTTGAGCACGTTCGAAATTTACTGTTAATTCCAAAGAACATTAATTTATGACTTTCTGTTTACAGGTATTTTCATGAACAAGGCTCATGCATTACTTTAGCTCTTGAGCATTTCCCATTCTTAATTCATGAACAAAAATCAATACAAAACTCTGAAATCCAAATTCTGGAGGACGTACACTCCGAACGAAACTAACGCACAACCAACCCATGGAATTGAAGAACTAAAATTAAATTCAAGTATTCAAATATTCTTCTCTTGGCGAGAAAAGAACTGGTGCTTTAAGGTTTCACGATGAGCTTGCCCAACGTTTTTCCGCCTTCAATAAACTTGTGCGCTTCGGGAGCGTCAGCTAAACTGAATTCCTTCTGGATCTCCACCTTGAGCTTGCCCTCCGAAACCCATTGAAACAATTCCTTGCTTCGCCCGACCATATCCTCGCGAGTTTCAATGTAATCAAACAAGCTAGGCCGGGTCATGTACAGTGAGCCGAGTCCGGTTAGCGTCAAAGGCTCGATTGCAGGAACTGGGCCCGAGGCGTTTCCAAAGAAGACCGCCATCCCGCGTTTCTTAAGACACTTCAGAGAGATGTTGTACGTGCTTTTACCGACACCGTCGTAAACTACATCAGCTCCCTTTCCGTCGGTACTCTCGCGGATTTTGGCGATGAGCTCTTCCTCGGAGAGCTCATCGTAGGGAAGCATGATGTCCGCCCCACAAGCACGACCAATATCAAGCTTTGCCTTGGAGCTAGTTCCGATTACAGTCGCGCCGCAGATTTTGGCAATTTGTACAAGAAATTGCCCAGTACCTCCTGCTGCCGCGTGAACCACAGCTGTGTGCCCCTTCTTGAGTGGGAAGGTGGACTTTGCCAAGTAGTGAGCGGTCAAGCCCTGGATCATGCAGGCTGTCGCAACCTCGAAGGAGACATCTTCGGGGATCTCAACAACTTTTTTGGCGTTAATTTTGGTGTATTCAGCGTAGCCGCCTCCAGAAGAGATGTACGCAACGCGCTTGGAAGTGAACGTGTTCGCCGAGACGTTGGATCCGAGCTTTTCGATCACTCCTGCGCCGTCGACGCCTGGGGTGAACGGAAGTGGGACTTTGTAAAACCCTGAGCGCTGATAAGTGCAGATGAAATTCACGCTGCTGCAAGTGTTTTTGATGAGCACTTCGTCTGGACCAGGCTCCGGAATCTCGATTTCCTCCACCTTGAGCACCTCGGGGCCGCCATACTCCTTCACCTGAACTGCTCTCATGGTCGCCATGTTGCGAGTCTTGCTCAAAAAGTGCTGAGGAAAGCAGGCGCTCGAAGTCGCTCCAGTTGCGTGTCTGCTGATCTGCAGAATGCGGCGCATTTTCTAGTCCACTCTTTGACAGTGCAACAGGCTTTTGCTTTCACACTCAAGAATACAAGGGTCACAACTTGTATCTTCCTTCCCTCCCTCCACCCTCGAACAGTGCTGCTCGGTACCTTCTACCGCGCGACTAAGTAAGTCTGTGTCGGACAAAACGTTCACTCAATCCGACTATACAGACTACACTCTAATTTTAGCTACTCGTAGCTAATAGTGGAGGCTATCTCCTCTTAGCTCGGGAAATTTGAAATTGAGTTGCCGAAGTTGTCGAGAGTCAGACGATGATACTCACCATCACTCGCCATTTCATAACCAAGCGGCAAGTTAAAATCAGCGTAGCTGTTGGTTTCAGCATGAATCAAGAGCAGCACCTTGCATACTCTAGCTAGCTAGAGCTCCTTGCTGAGTGCTTCAGCAAGCACTGCAGCTCTTGGCAAATTTCTGCACGAGGGAAACAAAAGAAAAATAAATCGATCAGTCTGGTGCTCGTGCAAGAATGTCGTTTACTTGGAACCAGACACGAATCGCCAAAAACACAGTTCTTCGGATTGGGAGATCAGTTCTCCACGCCAAGACAACAAACTTACCTGCTCAGCCTGTGAAGAACTGCAACAAATTCAACATTTGATGAGCTGACGAGCAATTCAGGTTTGGCGCCATAAATGGAAAAGCACACATGGAGAGCAGCGGCATTCCAAGCGTCGTTCCTCGCGTCGGAAGGATCATCGAACAGCTTGGCAATAGAGAATGCTTGATCTTTTGCGGTACCCTGAGAGCAGGATACCACCGCAAAAAGTTCCAGCAAGCTGAATCCGAGCGGACCGGCATTCAATGAACGCCCCGTGCATTCAGACTTGGTCGAAAAAGCCGTGTCTTCGTCCATTTCTAAGCAAAATGCCCTCGAGAGAAGAGTGTAGAGTTTGGAGCCAGCTTCGCACGGACAAACGGTGTTTCGGGAGAGGACAAGCAATATATCTATTAATCCGCGATTCGCATGAAGCAATTTTGCGCTGTTTGATAAAATTTCCTCCGAGTCCCTTGCATGGTTCCTGCGGGATTCATATTCATCTGGGCCTCCCGAACTCACTGCTTGTGGCGGTGGAGGACGCATAGGGGTTGTTGGGGTCATCATGCCTGAAATGTGTGCGTTTCTCCTCCTCGAGACAGGGGTCTCTGGCGACCTTTTCCTCGCCGGTTTCAACGGTGTTTCGCGATGCACACGGTGAGGCGGCATAGAGCTCCAAGTATTGATGGATTGCAAAATTTTCTCAAATAGTGGCAGGAGGAGTTTTAAGGCCAGTGGATGATCCAAAGATAGGTTCTGGCTCCGAAAACAGGTACTTAAAGCTGCGAGGAAGTGATTGAAATCGTTTTGAGAGTCGCGTTGAGAAGGCGAGTCTGGGTTGGAGGAATTTATCAGCTCGACTCTTGCAAGAATTTCGCTTATGAGCACACCTTCGATATTCCCGTCAGCAACAGCCGTAGCATGCAGAGGACTTACCGCGCGAACCAGACCAACAAACTCCTCCGCTGTTAGCCACGCTGGGAGCGAAAGTCCCTTGAGACCAGGAACCAAGGTATTGGACGAGGACACCGTGGGCTTCGGCGGTGGGGTCAAATCAGACACAGGCATCACACGATTCTCTCTTTCGATAAATTTTTCCGCCGTTTTGACATCGCTCGAGATGAACTCCTGACTCCCTCCTCCACTCCCAGAGTCAAGACGATCGGATGCAACCCTCTGGCGCTTTCTGCTCTCCAATACGCGAGCTTTTCTACTTTCTAGGTTTTGGCGCAACCTTCGCTCATTCTGCAAGGCGAGGTCGCTCTCTTCCAGCTCTCTTTGTTTGAATTGCAGTTGACTCTTGAGAGTATCCAACAGTTGTGACTTGCCGTGTCTCTCCTCCGCTGCTTTGCACACTAGCTCAGCTTTGAGCATGAAAGAGTCTTCCTCAAGCTCAGCGATCCGCCTTTCAGCGAGTCGCAGCTTTTCCTGCAGCTCTCGAGCACTTGAATTCAAGGTGCGCTCAGTATCGAAGGTGTCACTTCTCCTGTCACCAGTACCCTGGACGATTTCTCCTTGGGTTTCTAATTGTACTGAAACATCATCAGGATGGCCATCTCTAACAGCCTGCTGTATTATCGCTCTGGCAGGCGCTGCAGAGGTCACTTGCGTGATTTGCAAGGGCTTTGCACGTGCGCGTTTCATCTGATCACAAACGTTTCGGCCTTTCTTTTCAGCCCTTCGCTTCAACTACAAGTCTTGAGCACCTGTTCGCAAACATCAAGCATACTCTCGTGCACCAGCAATGCCCAGCGAAGCAATACGCGCCCCTCGCTCACTCGGTTTCCTACTCCAGGTTTTTCTTCCCCCTCCACCCCTTCAGTCCACTTTCACCTCGTCTTCGAGCCTCCCCGATCTCCCCGATACTCGTCGAGCTTTAAGCTCGGGTACTAGTCTATTTATTACATGGAGAACTACTACTCGCTCTAGAAGAGTACTTTTCCGAGAATCATGCTGTGTACTCGTTGCGAACACATACCCACATGCGATGTTGAGTGAAGTGTGTTCGCCGAGCTGGCCACGCATTCCAGTTTTTTTACATTTCCGTCACTTTTATACAAGAGAACAGCGGCGGCGGCTCGATGTGAAGATCCTTCAGAATCTACTTGCTAGCCTCCTTGCAGCTCAGGGACAGACTTCGATGCATGGAGGGAGGGGTGAGGAAACTGTTTACACGACAACTGCCGATGCACGGAATGGGGTCGTTGGGCAACACACGATGACTAGCAGCAGATGAGCATATGGGGCAAGGACACACTGCACCTCTCTCTTTGTTCTGTTTTGGTTCTGGTCCTCCGGTTCTTCTGCACTGCACGTGTCGAAACTAACTGACAGCGCACAACCATGAAGCTAAATAAAGTAAGCCTTCAAACCGGACAGTGAAGGCTGGCCGTCGCTCTTCAGCTTTTTTGATATTGAGTAATGAAGAAGCATTTGCCCAGATCTTTGGTTGCAGGATGTTGCAGGAGCAGAATTTTTAGCCGACAACACGGCAACTTCTCTTTACCTTAGTCTGTTGTGTATGAGCGAAGTATTATCAAGCTACCAATCACAGCTGCTCACTGTTGTTCCCCTCCGCTGGAACCCCAATACTACATACGCTGATTTGTTCGTCTTATTTCTTATGCAAGCAGTCGTGCGAATGCAGGAGAAACGATCGCCCTTCCGTCGCCAATAAATGAAAAAAACAATGGTAGCCAATAATAGCAACATTTCCGTAGTGGTTATACGCACAGTTAAGGAGCCTTGGAGGGAACCAAGCCTCACCTTAGGCGGACGCGTCGCGCGACAATGCGCAACGGCTAGCAAGGAAACTCATCATCTATTTGAAAGCCATTACGTTCCCATTTATCTTGGAGCTGTGAAGCTCTTTAAACTTCAAGACTGCGAAGCAGTGCAGGCGCAACGACCGTCGACCAATAGAGCTAATTTGAGAGCTCGCGACCCGCTGGCGCCATTTTCGCGTTTGCGGAGGTGGAAGCGGTTGCTGCAGCGGACGTCTTCACGTTTTTGGATTTCATTCACATCGGGCGCAAACTGATGCCGGCGGTGTCTCGGGCGCCTCTCAACCGAATTTCATTCGTCACGAAGGCGAGCGAGCGACCCTATGGGGTGCGGGTCGAGCAAGGGAGTCCTTTCCGTGGCACCGGAACGAGAGGCCAGTGTTGGTAAAAATGCCACAAAGGTGAGACTTGCGGCAGTTGACGAGGCTGACTCGGTGGTACGTGTGAGTTCAGATGGGAAGGTACGTTTGGTGCAGCTCAATCCCGGAGCATCTGCGATCGTGAGGGCAGAAGCAGCAGTCGCAAAGACATCGAGTGCACATTTGTTTGGTGGTGGAGTCAGCGATCATTTCGCGACAAAATCAGACGATAAAATTGACCTTGACTCGACAAAACATCAGGCTCTCGCGCAGAACAGTATAGCGGAGTCTATTTCTCGTCAAGAGAGCATCTCTCGTCGTGAGACAGGGTCGGCGGTGGGTGAATCCTCCAAAGTGAAGAACAGAGTCCTCGAAAGCGAGAGTGGCGGTCACCATGATGCAAAACCTAACGTTTACAAACCACAGCCTCAAGTCTGCGGGGCAGATGAGAATGAAAAGCGAAGTGGTGCACCGCAACCTCAGAAGGGTCCAAACAACACAAAATCTAGAGCAATCACCTGGAAACGAGGAGAGCTTATAGGAAGTGGATCATATGGTAAAGTTTACATGGGGCTCGACGAAACCACCGGAGTTCTGATGGCCGTTAAAGAGGTGAAAGCAAGCTCTGATGCAGAAATTCTATCATTACAGAAGGAAATTAGTCTGATGCGGGCCATTCGCCATGAGAATATTGTACAGTACCTGGGATCCGAGGCAGGCCCGAATGCCAACATGCTCTACATATTTACCGAATGGGTTCCTGGTGGATCGATTGCTGGCCTATTGCAAAAGTTCGGACGACTCTCAGAGAGCGTTGTCCGCAAATATTCGCTTCAGCTACTACAGGGATTGCACTACCTTCACCGAAAGGGTGTCATCCACAGAGATATTAAGTGTGCAAATATCCTAGTTGATGACCGGGGTAGAGTAAAGCTGGCCGACTTTGGGGCCTCCAAAGTCCTGGGTAGAGAGCGGAGTGCTTCTTCTTCCAATATGAGCGAGAATCGTTCCCTTCGCGGAACTCCTTATTATATGGCGCCTGAAATCATCATGCAAACTGGGCACGGCAGAAAAGCTGACATTTGGAGTGTTGGCTGCACGATTCTGCATATGATTAGTGGAAAACCGCCATGGAAGTCTTTGCGATTTTCCTCCATATCCGAGCTTATGCACCACATTTGCAATACTCGAGAAGCGCCGCCCATGCCCGAAGAAAGTATTTCACCGGTGCTGAAGTCATTTTTGATGATCTCTTTTCAACGAGACCCGTCGGAGCGGCCATCGGCTGAAAGTCTCCTTCAACATCCGTTTGTACAAATGAGCAAGTTGGGAGCACAGCAGGGGCGGGCAAGCGAGCGACAACCTTTGCCAAACGATAGGGAAGAGGCTGATGATTTGTCCCGTATCCCTTCTCGTAAAAAATTGAGCGACAAGGGAGTGCGCGATCGGCGCGCACATTCCCCATTAAGGACAACCTCCATAGATTCGAAGCCTCGCAAACCCCGGATGACGTCAAATGAGGTAAAAACAGAATGGGTAATTTCCAAAAGTGGAGCCAGGAATCAAATGGGCGAAAACCACGTAATAGAGTATACAGATATTCCTCTCAGTAGAGAGTACTTTGATGACCAGGACGACGATGGGGAAACAAGCGTTGGAAATGCCAGGGCATTTGACGAGCATTCATTCTCCTCTTACATGAAGGGAAGAACGGCCGAGAATGAAAAGAAGCTATTGAGCTCTTTTGGGTCCATAGTTCCATGTGTCTCCAGTAATGTTGCGTCGGATGCAGGAGATAAGAATGAATGGACTATACGGGAAAATTTAGTGATCACTACATTGCACTCGCAACGAGTTCTGGGGGAGGAAGAGCGGCAGAAAGAGGCACTGAGCCAAAAGAAGCGCGCAGAGCAAGCAAGATGGGAGGAAGAGCAAGCCAAAGAATTGGAATTTCAAAGGAGAGCTGGGCTACGAGCTTGAGGCAGTATGATTTTCCCGTGGAAGATTTTTTGCACAGTATTTTTGTTCTCAAGTTTCCGCACCAGGGCTGAACACCGACTTGGCATGTCCAAAGTTTTGCTTCCAAAAGTTCTTCAAGAAAAGTTTCAGCCGATATGCTCTCTTCGTGCCGCAGCTCTTGGACTCTGGTCTAGTAGCTAGCTACTAGAGAGTAGAAACAAACGTAAACGGCAAAACTATCCCCATCGTGAAGCAGTTGAGATTGACATTTCGAAAACTGAAAACTGAAAGCAATAATTAACTGGCCAATGTGCGCTCTTTGTTTCCTTCCCTTTCGATCAGCTCAATACAAATGGCCGACGTGGCCTCGCGACTGATGTTCTTGTCAATTTTCCTTGCGGCCGCGACGCCGGCTCCGGTTCCTCAGATGGTGTTGGCGAAAGACTCAGAGTCACTGTGAGAAAAATCTCTAAACTAACAGTAAATGATGTCTGACAAAGTCTGCCTCACAAGCAAGGTAAGCATACTAGTAGCTATGGTACACAGTACTACCTATGGAATGGCGCGGTATGCTAGCTTCACTATGCCTCACTCACTCAAATCAACGTAGGATGCTGTGTTAGTGATTAATATACTGGCTATTGCGCTCTATCCTGTAGTACTCGCTCGTGCACGTAAGCTTACTGACAGGACATTGTTTGACCATGTTTGGACCATGTTTGGACCTTGAGGACTTCCTCTTCTCTCTTCCCTGCACACGGCTACGCAGAGCGCAGACAGCGGAGAAGGAAATCTGAATCGCTCGAAATGCTTCTGGCTTTAAGATGTGGAACTCGAGCCCGCCCGGGGTTGGCCTGCGGTGGGTTCACCCCGTTCAACGTAGCTGGGACCAGGAGTCTTAAAAGACGAGTGTTCCAGCAGATCGGAACCTTCTGCACTCAAGGTGAGAAGAGGCTGGATGGCAAGAAAGAAGAAAAGTTCACCAACACAAGGTCTGTGTGGGACGATGCTTTCAATATTCCCAACGCGCTCACAATGACGCGAATTGTTGCTACCCCTGGTATTTGTTACCTCATTTCTCAAGAAAGGTTTGAGCTTGCAATAGCAAGCTTCTGGGTTGCGGGTTTCTTTGACTGGCTTGATGGCTACTTGGCCCGAAAATGGAAACAACAATCAATATTAGGCTCTTTCTTGGATCCGCTGGCGGACAAAGTTTTTGTCGCGGGGACTATGTTGACTCTGACTTACCAAGGGTTAATTCCGCTCGCTTTGGGAGGGCTCATCATTGGAAGAGATTTGTTGCTGGTAGGGGGTTCCTTCTACGTGCGCAGCATAACTCGGCCTGAAGGTGCTCGATTCTTCGAAATGGGCGACCAAGCCGGAGTCGTTGCGGTTGAGGCCTCCGCTATAAGCAAGTGGAACACCTTGTTCCAGTTTGGTTTGATTTGGTTCACCATGACACACCATGCATGGGGCCTCCCAAGTCAGGAATTTATGCCACTCATTTGGTTTTTGAGCGGCTCTTCGACCGTGCTCTCAGGCGCAGATTACCTTAAACGAGGAAATTGGAAAAACATCTTTTCCAAAAAATAGATTGAGCTTCAACCTGCTGCACCTCTCGGATCCGTAGCAAAGGAGAGGGCGTGTGGAAACAAAGACATGATCCGATACACATGCAGTGTAAACATCATGGCAAAGCGTTGGTCGTCCAAATATGTGACAAACAGTTCACTTTTACGCCCGTCATGTGTGATGAGTTCCTGTAATGACATTATACATCAGTTCTGTTTACCAATCACGCTTCTTTTTTTCCCCGGGATATCCTGTCCTTGACTCGCTCCCAAGTACAAGTTGAAAGCAAGTCCCCAAGCTATTGAAATGCGCGTTCAAGACTAAGACCAGAACGAAAAGATTCCATGAGAGTTTTTGCGAAGCTTTACATGACCTTTTACCTTTTTTCGATTTTTAAAAACAAAAGAAAAAACAGTATTTATTTCGCTTATTCCCCTTTTTTCCCCCTCCTTCGATCAGACGTTACTTATACAAGATTAATTCACAGTCAGTCCGAAAAAGCTCCTAGGCTTTAGTGTACCACAGTAATGGGCAGGTGAGAAAAGTGACGCAGGGATCGCAGGGAAGGAGAAACTAACGAGTGCCGCAGACCGGAGTAGCACGAGCTGAAGACTTGAAGGGCGCTCGGACGAAGGTCTCCTTGCTAAAGGAAACGCAGTGCAGAAAGCGGCGCGTGGGGCGGAAAAGTAGCGGTTCTAGAGCTCTTCTTTGAGGGGCATCCTTTCACCGGCGAGGTGCTTCGGTCGACAGGGTAACTTGCTCCCGACAGCCTTGGGGCGCTGCGTTGGAAAGTCTTGCTATTTTCACAGCTCTGTACTTTTTTAACTCGCCAAAGACTGGATTCAATTGCAATGCAGCTTCGTAAGCGACCTAGCTTCTTCAAGCTCTTTGGCTTCATTTTAGACCGAATTGGCCTTGCAGGGAGACAGGGTTGCGCACTCGAAGATCTATGGGTCGCAGTGAAATCAGAGTATTGTCGATTTCGGGATTTGTGGGTTCTAGACCAGCATTTGAAAGAGCGGATCTGGAAAGAGCTGCTGCTGTCACAAGACGATGTATTCTTTCAAGACACTTCCAGACAGCTTCCGTTCGAAACGGCAGCTTCCTTGTCCGTACAAGCCGCTGAGGCGAAAGAAGAGCTCCGTATCACCGGGCGAGAGAAACTACGACTAAACTCCCTGGGGGTGCCGAATGAAGACTACGCAGTCACACAAGAAGCATTTTTTGTTTTGGAGATAGTCGGCGCGAGCGCTGAAAGCGGTGTGCTCATGACAGAGATTCGAGAGAAGCTCCAAGCTTTCTCCGATGGTTCCAAGTCCAGTGGCGGCCCGTCCTTTGAAAGGTATTCCAAGAATGATGGAGAGGACTCCAAAAAAAAGAAGTCAAGCAAAGATGTGAATTACCTCGTCGACATATTGCTCGAGCTGGGGCTGGCTTTCAAGGCGCTTCAAAACCACGTTAATCGCGTTTGGTTAACCCGGTTTCTGAAAGAAGGCGAAAGTGCTGTTAGTAGCCTCAGCTCACTCGATATAAAGGTAACCACAGAAGAAAATCCAATCATGCACTGGGTGCAAAGGGACATCGAAAAAGTCATGAAGAGAATCAAACTTGCGACAGGCCAGAACGTTGTTGCCTACACCGATGCGCTCGTCTTAATAGGGTACAATGAGCAAAGGAAAGAAAAGGATTTGCCGCGTGAGCATTCCGTACGCGAGACCCTCTCCCTGCACTTTACTGCTGGACATTCTCAAGTTGAAATCAAACAATTCATTATCCCAAAATTAGAGCGCGGAGCTCGCGATCAGACACCATGTCCAAAGCCTTTTGAGGATGGCGCAGAGGGGGGCGACGGAGAAGAGATGGTGGAGTCACGGCCATTCGGCCCAGCTTGGTGCTGTGTACTTCATGAAAGCGTTCTGACTAAGAGCAAGTGGGCGGCGTCCCGAGACGCGAAGACTTCAGAATTGGAGAAACACATGCGGTGTACGCTCGGTCAGGAGGAGATGGGGTCCTTACTCGAGTACTCGTATCTTGAAAACATACGCCTCGCAACCCTTTGTTCCGGAAAGACGGGGGTGCTAGTGAGCGATCTCTCAACATTACTACAATCCAGCCACAAAACATTGTCTCGCATTCTAAACCAGCTGATAAAGCCCATCGAACCCCGCAACCGGCTTGGGCTTACAAGGTCTAAAGTACTGGGAAAGTTCAACGAAAAGTATGGTATTTGCGCTTCTGACGAGAGCCTCCTAAAATTCTCCACCTCCGAGGCCAGACGAGACGCCATCTCCAGAATCGAGCACAATGGGCGGCTTCCGTTCGAGCCTGACTCTGATTCGCTAGGATCGGGAATGCTTGAAAACAAACGTGAGCTCAGACGAAATCTGATTAACGATGTTTTGTCGAAACACGGCGCGGTAAGGCTTACGGTTATTCAAAAACTCATCTTTGAGAAAGAGCGCGAGCTTGGTGTCGATGGGGAAATTGACTCACGGACTATTAAAACCCTTGCACACGATATGGATGACGTAGAAGTCAGCCACTTGAAGGACATGAACGATGAGAAAACAGTGATATCCTATCTCATTCGCCCATCTGCCCGATTGAGTCACGAAGAGGTGTTTGAGGTTGTGTCGAAGCGCCACCAATTGCCCTCCAAGCTTTCCAGCATGGAGACACTCGAGCGCAGAGAGATCGTCCGTTTTCCAAATTTGTCATACCTCACAGCAATTGAAGGCGGTTGGATAAAACCTGTTACTGTCGTAGAGCGTGAGGGGTTGCAACCACGGACCTCGCGAAAAACTCCTCGTAACACCAGAGAAAAGGCGGCGCATAATCAGATGAGACGAGACCGAAATCGTATAAAGAAGGATGCAGATGCTGGCTATTTTGACGATTCCGATGCAGACTTGAGCATGGCTGAAAAAGCACCCAATCTCGAAAGTAGTCAAGCATTTGATGATGCCCCGCCTCAGCCTCCTTCGACGGAACTTTCCTCGTCCATGGGTACGGATGGACTTGTGCATGCCAAAGTAGAACCACCAGGGCCAGATGGGATTACACAGCCAAGCAGGGGAAGCACTACGCCGCTAGGAATCAACTTGAAGCTGTACTCCGAAGGTTACAGCGCTGGTCAAGGTCTCGACCTGCTCTTCCTCAGGACATGTATGAAGCGCGCGCAGAGCTATTTGCAATTCTTGATTGGGTACGTGAAGGAGCACGAGTTGACGCCGAAGCCAGATGGTACTATCGCTGTAGACCTAAGAAATGCCCTGCGAAGCATGCCAGCATTGACCTTCGTACAAATCTTCAAACGCAACAAATCTCTGTTTTCGGATTGGGATGAAGACCAGAGCCGGCTGATTCTTGAGGCAGTGAACCAAAACGAGCCAGTCTCTTCAGCGGTGCCCGATGCCTGGTTTGAGAGAAAGGATCAGCCCAAAGAATGCATTGAAACGTTGCGATCGCTGGGCCTTATCAGAGCGCGATTTGTGAAGAGTCACGACGATGAGAAAGTTCAGATGCTGGTCAACGACTTCGTTGTGAAGGTTCAGTTTGTCGATGGCGAGCCACTGAGCTTTGACTTCCTCGAAGCACCAGGAACTAATGCGCAAGTAGGTTCACAATTCTTCTCCCAGCTTTTTGAACTGGCTGCTTCAATGTACTCAAAGAAGCCGGACGAAATTGCACTTCAAGCGTGGTACCGGCCAAAAGCATGGGGTTTGGTCCGTTATCCAGAAACAACACCTTCCAACATGTTTTCTCTTGATTGTAAAGCTAGTACGCCAGTCTCCGGTAAGCGCAGAGCTGGAAATAGCAGCTCAACTAATTTGGCCGGCGTGGCTGCGAAGCGTAGAAGAGCAAACACGCTACAGCAATCGCGGAAGAATAAAGACTCAGTCTTTTCACACGAGCAAAGCCAAGGCAATGGCAAGGATCGTACTGCGGCACAAGCGCAGAAACGCCAGAAACGCCAGCGAGGTAACTTTAAACGAGGCACTAAAGCCGGGGCTTCAAGCATCGCAAAAAAGAGAAGGAGCCGCAAGGTCGATGCTGACACACTCAAGCGCGAAGACACTTTACTGATACAGTCCTACCTGAAGACATTCGATCTCAAACACACACTGAGCGAGGTTCCAGAGGGATCTTTTGAGTCCCACAAAGATTTGCGAAGTGGTCTCTTGCAGGCTTTCGCAAGGAGATCCGTTAAGCAAAGCGCAAGCCGTACGGAAACCCGCTCGATCTCCTCGGTGCGAAGCATCGCCGCGCGGAATCTTGTTCTCGCGTGCATAGTCTCTATTTGCATCGCGAACAATTCGCAACCAAACGCTGGAGTGGAGAAACGGGATGACTGGATGCAAGGAATGCGTGGCGCGCTGGAACACTTCACTGCTGATGAGATCATTGCTGTGTTCCAAGAACTCGATCATCGAGGTTTTCTGGGAAAGAAGGCAGTCGGAGAACTTAAAGAAGCTCGCAAGGCTCATGTTGACTATGCAATCTCGAAATGCGCAAATTGCCCTTGGCTCAGTCTTCGGGCTTTGATTCTGGAAGTTACCAATCAATTTCAACGCCCAAGGAAAGTCAGAGCTAGCGCGTTGTCAGCCGATCCTCACCCGTTATTCGAGAACCAGGACGTCAACGCCTTAATTCCTTTGGAACTTCCAGTCTCTGGAAAGGACCTCCTCGCAGTCTTTCCGAAGGTCGCAGACGGATCTGCACGACTCTTGGTCAACTATGACCCCGATGATTTGGAACCAATTCGCCAGGAAGAGGCAAGGGCGTTGCGTCGCGCTCCTCGAGTGCCAGTATCTGATCTCGCAAAAAATGAGGCTATGTACAACATTTCTTTGCAAATTCTCCAGCCGAAATTGGAGCACGCTCCTTCGGGAATCAGTACATGCGAGGGCCAGACGTTGCGCTCCCCCTCGCATACGTTGGACGACAGAGTGGCTGCTGATCTTGTCCAGAAATTAGAAGCGAAGGGTTTGGAAGGTGAGAGACTAGCAAATTTGACCAAGCACTCCGCACTGCTCGAGGAGCATATTCGAGCAGGCACTGTTTGTAAAGTGCATTGTTACGACCACATTCGTGTTGTTGCCGCAAAATGCATGACTCTTTGGTCGATCGGAGAGCTGGGAACGGATGCGGCGGCCACTCCTACTAGGTGGTCATTGTGGAGTGAGGGGGAAGGGGGCGACGTTTTTCGCAAACAGCTCGAACGAGCCCTATTGATGTTCGTGTTTGACCACCCTGGATGTACAAAGGAAAAGATTTGTAGAGCCTTTTACCCTTTGGTGGACCCCATTGATGTTGACATGCTACTGGGCACGTATGCCGATCCGGACGTGAGTGGGGGAAAGCGACTCATAGAGTTGTATGAACATGTCAACGGCATACTCACATACTCGCCATATTTACCGAACCTCAACCCTGACTACCTCAATGAGGCAGTTTCTGGACGCGCCTTTGCATTTCCCGGATGATCTGCTCCCCTTTTAGAAGTGGACTAACTTTGTAGGCACGGCATTACTGACGTTCGAAGGGCGTCATGGCCACTTATTGCCCGAGTAAATCCATTGGAGAGATGTTTTGCGGGCTAGTCGATCACTTGATGGTTTGAGTCTGGGTTCTTGCCTTCTCCAAAAAAAAAAAGATGCACTCGCTTCGCATTTTGATAAATTTCTTTTCCGGTAAAGGTCAGCTCACATTCGTGCGTAAGATGGAAAACCTGAGACTTCGGTGCAGCTTCGGACAGCGACAGAGCAAGAGGTCTGGCGGTAAACTTGGTGTCACTTTTAGCCACCTTTGAATCAGCTTGTGTGAGAATGCTCCAACTCACTCTCTGACACCTCTTCAAATTTAGAGAGGGTGTACGTGATGGTGTCGTCTGGTTGCTTTCCTTCTTCAATGCCTTTGGCCATGAAGCTGGTGAGTTGGGCTCCAACCTCTCTTCTGATTTTCGGAAAGTGGGCAAGTGTCATCGCTGGGAGGTCTTCTCGTCGTCGGTATCGCCCTGTGGCTGTTTTGGCGATTGAAGGGGGGGGAGTGCAAGGGGAGAAATTTGAAGCACTCGAAGACGGTGTTACGGCGAATCTCAGCCGCGAGTTTCTCGGGAAAAGAAAGAAATCTGACACCCCTTTCCAGTGCTTACGTTTGGAGACTTTCCATTGCCCTCAGCTGCACATGCTGGTTGAGTGCTTTTTTGGGGGGCTAGCGCCACTCACTGAATTTCGCAAACCTTCTAGTAATTTCCAAGTGCTGCTCTCGGAACCCTTCGAAATGGACAAACATCGTCGTGAAATTTAAAAAAATGGATCTGAAGAATTTTCCAGAAACAAGAACCACAATAACCGACTTCAAATTTTTTCTACCGCGCAATGGAAAAGAAACTGTTTAATGTTGCCGACAGACGATAGAAGATCTCCAGCAGAGTAACGCGCGTGCTCTGTTTTGGTTCGTCCCCAGAGTCCTTCGTGCGGCATTGACTTGAGTAAACTTTTCTAGCTGGCTACATTGGTGTGGCTTACAAACACGGTATCTCAATCAAGAATCCAAATAGAGATTTTACAAAAAGTAGTCCGGCGCAGGCTTTTTGGCCGGAACGCCTCGTGTATCTTGAGGCGCGGCCTCGACGATTTTGAAACGCTTTTGCAGGTGCTCATCTAACTCCAGAATTGCCGCTACATTGCCACATCGGTAGCAATAGTTTGGAGCTGACCAGACCGTTACCAAGGATTCATTAAACATCCACTTGTAACCTTCCATGACAAGCTGATGCGCACGGCAGATGAGCTGCAAGCTGTTTGTGTGATTAAACTTTTCGACCACCTCTTTCCCGAAAAGATACCCTGCTCCGCGAGGACTGAGGCCCCAACCTTCAATGTCCTCCGGATCAGACCACATTAAATCACACATCGCTCCGTCGTGAGGTACTTCCTGCTTGCGATCAATAATTCGAATCTGATCCAACGTGTTGATCGATGGGGAAAGCCCACCGTGAACGCAAAAAATCTTGTCTTCGATGATTGCCGAAAGCGACAAGAAATCGAAAATTTCTGTGCAGTATCGCCAAACATTTACTGAGCCATACTTTCTCAAGCATTCATCGTAAAATCCATACACTTGAGTAATTTGGCGGCTTTCGTGGTTGCCGCGAATCAAAGTAATCCGGTCTGGGTACCGAACTTTGAGCGCCAACAAAAGTAGAAACGTCTCCACACTATAAAACCCACGGTCTACAAAGTCTCCCATGAAAAGGTAGTTTGTATTTGGGCATTCTCCTCCGACACGAAAAAGCTCCTTCACATCGTAAAATTGGCCGTGGACATCTCCACAGATTGTCACAGGCGCATCCACTCTCTGAACATTGCTTTCGTCAATCAAAATTTCTCGGGCTCTTGAGCAGAGAACTTTGACTTCAGACTCTTTCAGATATTCGCATCTCCGAAGCTGCTCGATCTGACGATCCAGATCGGAGTTTGAACTCATTTCGGACACAAAAGAGCACAGCTGCAGCTACTACTCCCTGGTCTCCTTTTGTATTTCCCCGTCCTTCGAAGCGGCTGACAATACAGCTGCCTTGTCCACGATCGTCTTTGTCTTCCCGCCAACCTGTTGAACTTGGCGTCGCCTGAGCTGGTGGCCGGTGCTCTGTCGCCTGCTTCCCCCAGGTAATCTCCGCACGAAGCCGGATGTCGCTTGCTCCTCCCGCTCCCACTCGTCTTCTCGCTGCGTCTCACGCCGAAAATTCCCTCTGGACAACCCTCGCGCGACAGATGGTGCGATGCACTGGCGCTCTGATAGAATACGCAGGGCACGCGGGAAACGCAGACTAGCTAGCGCACGTAGACCGACGGCGAGCCTCGCTGTTGCTGTGTTGCTGGCGCTGTCACTGTCGAGGCTGGGGCTGCTGGGTGGGGCTGGGGCAGGGTTGTCGGCGCTAGCACTCCCACCCCGCAGCCACGGGAAACCTTATCTTGCCTATCTTCACTTAGCCTGCCTACAAACGCGTAGCTACACGTACACGGCGAATAGCACAGCAGGATACGGGCTATCCAGATGAGAACTGCTATCTCTTGCACTGATTGCACTAGTAAAACCTTCGGTATTCAGCGGCGTAGGGAGTGTTGTGGGCCAATTGGTGCTGAATAGCACGAGGACTACGAAAGAGTCCCTAAGATTACTATTCACAACCAGTAGTATAAGCTACAAGGAAGCGATTAAGAGTACATAGAAACATTTACTATTGAAATAGGTCTCGTAACTCGTACACAAAGAGTTCTACTTCAACTACACGCTCGGCTACCTTAAAGCTACGAATGGAGTTACCAGACCACCCGAAGAACCGGAAGAACCGGAAGAACCACCCCACTAAGCAGGGGTTCCGCTGCGGAAGAACCCGGTAGTGAGCAGCTTTAACCCCTGCCATAGCTCTAGCTAGGCGTTATTTTGACTCCTTGAGTGCCGGCGTTGCGGTTCGGTTCAACACATATCGCGAAACGGAGTCTTGTGCCAAGGTGTGGTGGGGTTAGTATCTCCGTGTTATTTGAGCACACTTCTCACCGCGGTGGCGTGCAGGAAGCGAAACTGACCGGACAAGATTCTGTTGAGTGGCGCCGATGTTCGGCAGAGATGCTGGGTTCTGTGCAGGGAGGTTCTCGCATAGTAACCGAGTCGAGCAAACTCGTGAACAGCAGAGCCCTTGACCTTGTCGCAACCGAACTGAGCAAACTCGCGAACATGACTTTCTCGCGGATAAACAAAGTGGGAGAACTGTGATCAGCGTTGGAGATATTGTTCGTGAAAAAATATACTGCAGACCCAATTTCCGACGATAGTCTTCAGTGGCTGCTGAGCCTCAGTCGCGGTGTTTGCATCGTCCTCTCAGACAGCGAAAGTTGGCCGGTTTCTCACGAGCCAGCACGCACTTATGATCTGAAAGTCCGTCTGCTGCAAAACCTTCTTTGAAGTGTGCAACAGAGGTTTCTAGGCTGGGCCGAGGTAACAGCGATTAAAGTGAAAAGTGTGTTTTGAGCAGAACGAGATTCTTAAAATGCGGGGGACTCGTCAAGGAACGCCCTTTGGATCCATTAGTCCTGCCTCTGGAAGGCTCAACAAAAGAATTCCACAAAAGCCAAATTCGGGAAATAATCTATACGCGCTTGACACTACCCCTCCATCAGCAAGAATGTATTTTTCATGGAAACCGAAAAAAAAACGCCACGGTTACATTGCATAACACCGCCTCAATCTCTGTCCAACAGCCACGAGGAAATTCAGTTTCCAGCTTTTTAATAAAAGTTCAAAAGTTATTTCTAAATCCAACGGAAAATTGGAAGGCCATCTTACGAGTAAAAGTTGCGACAGCCTGAATTCATTTTGTTTCTTCTTGCGTTGAAGGGGGTGCCTTTTCTTCTCTTTTGCTTCGTACCTTCCGGGCGATCCAACAATTCATGTCTTCAGATCGACGGCTCGTGGATGGCCCAACAAAGGAGCACCGCATTTTGACGGCAAACGAATGATATTTGTGGTAAATGTATCCGTTGACAGGTTTTGGCTCCGAGTCAGAGGCTCACTTTCGAGAGTTCTCACTTCGGACTGAGACAATGTTAAGACCCATTCAACCTTGCAACAGTGGTCAGAGTGGTTTTGTCCGACTCCATGTGAGCGCGCTTGTCTGTGAAACTGGAGTTGGAGAGTGTTGCCGGTAATGTTCTGCACGCGGCGGCTGTACGAGTGTACTGAACTGACTCACTGAGTGCGAGGTGGTGAGTGTACACAATTATCATTGACTCAGGCTGCGTGAACAAGTACCTGTCATGAAATTGAGTGACAGTGGAATCCAGCCGAATCGAATGATAGCGGTTGACATCTTCCTTAGCCTAGGCTGAGCGGGGAAGGGGGGCATGAAAATGGAAGACTGCGAAGTTGCAGTAAGAAGAAAAAGCTGACTTAGTCTAAAGTTAATCTGTCGTCACCGTCGTCACGAGTCGATTGGCCCTCTACTTTTTCTACTTGCTCCTTCTTCTATGATCAACTTTAGAACCGCCACATCGATTTTCGCTCTTCGATGTACATGCTGAGGAACACTACCGAGCTATTTGTCACTACATGGAGTCGACCGGAGACGGACCATATAATCCAATTCGGCCACCCAGTGCCGACACGCTACTGTTTTCATCACTAAATTAATTAGCTGATGGGCTGGCCATGGCTAGGGGGGCCAAAAGAGTCATGCACTGTCTACGTAGTAACCCTATGACACGGGACAGAGTCCTCTAGCCTACTGGCTATTCATAGCATTAATGGCTAAAAGGGCTCCACATTCGAAATAGATGCAAAGTGTTTGGAAGCTGAACAGCCTTGAGTGATCGTTGGCTAGCTCTTTTGCTCCTTTGCTATGGAACGCATGTGTAGCATATCCATGCGAGGTATGTGGCACGAGGGCAAGTCTCACCGATCACTTAGCTCGTACCTCAAGTTCACTCTCACCTAGGCGAACAGTGTTAACACAGACGAAAATCTCAGGCCCCTTACTCCTGTTTAAAGTTGCACCATTCGGAGGTATTCTACAGGCACCCCGTTTTCAAGCACTTGAGCTGACCAGGCGAAGCGAGTGATGTCTGACACCATACGAAAGAGTATTAGTATTCACATGGAGCCGGGAACTAGCTAGTGCGACTCTTTGTTGCTTCAAAGTCCAAAGAGTCCAAAGCATTGAAAGAGGAGTGTTACTTGAAACTATAGAGTGGTTTCATTGTGAGCACCCACCCACCCACCTGCTTCCATGTCACAGTGGTTTCTCGTGGTTTCATGACCACGATAGGTGGCACTCCGCCGGAGCAAGACAGTCATAGAACGTGCGCTGCACTGAAAACCGTCAGAAGCGTTCAGCCGCGGATACGGCGTCAAACCTGATGCGTTCTTTCGCCTTTGTGCTCGTGTTGGGGGCCTTGGTGGGGGCCTCCAGCGGCCGTGCTCCGAAAAATATTATTCTCAGTGTTGCTGACGACCTCGGTTGGTTTGACGTCGGTTTTGTGAATCCGTATGTGCACTCCCCAACACTGGACGCGATGGCGACGCAGGGGGTGAAGCTAGATCGCCACTATATGTATAGGTTTTGCTCACCATCCCGCACGATGCTTTTGACAGGTCTTTATCCGCACCGGCTGGGGCAACAAACAGACATGAACCTGAACCCCATCTCCACGCTTCAATGTGCTGTGCAAGAGCAGCTCACCTTTCTGCCAGAAATTCTAAAAGAGAACGGCTACGCAACGCACATGCTGGGCAAGTGGCACCTTGGCCACCACCAGGCCAAGTTTACGCCAACGAGCCGCGGGTTCGACACGTTTTTAGGATTTTACGCAGGAGATACTGGCCACATGGATCGCAACACGAAACTGCTCAAGACCTCCATGTTCTCTTCGGAAAAATGTTCATGCTCCACCAAAAACTCGTTTTTGGACGACCAAAAGTCCTGCTCGAAAAAAACTCTTTGCTCCTCTGTTCTTCAGCTGGTGAACAACTCTGGACAAGAGTTTCAACAAGTTTCTGCTGATCAACTTGGTGAGTTTGAGTACGCAGATGAGCTTCTTGGCACTGAGGCAGCGCGCATCATTCGGAGTCACGACCCGTCGCAAAATCTGTTCATGTACCTTGCCTGGGCCACTCCGCATTCGCCCACTGAAGCGCCCGATAGCTACGTTTCTCAGAACGTCAAGCTTGCCGCCGCACTTCAGTCGAGCAACTGCTACCACAAATACCGTCTGGAATACGCAGGGATGATCAGCGCTCTAGATGCTCAACATGCTAAGATTTCGGACGCTCTGGAGGAAACTGGGATGTGGAACGACACTGTTTTGATTTTTGTCTCTGACAATGGCGGACACGACGAGGGAACGACTGCTCGAAATGGAATGACGTGCACGAAGAGTGGTACCAAATTAGTAAAAAGCGGAAGAAACTACCCGCTGCGCGGAGGCAAATTCACTTTCTGGGAGGGCGGAATTCGGTCTGTCGGTTTCATCTACTCTCCAAACGCCGACATTCTTCCACTCGACCGGCGCGGTACTTCTTATCAGGGTCTGTTCTACGGAAGCGACTGGGGCGCAACCATACTCGAAGCAGTAAACATCTCCAAGCCCGATGACTTTGGAGCAGATAGTGTGTCCCACTGGAACTCCATTGTCAAGAATGGCGTGGCACAGTCTGACACGGCAAGGAATCTCATTCCCGTCCAGATCTACGGCGACTACGAGCGGTACGTGCTGCTTTACGAGAAGGATGGGACAATATACAAATATCTCAAGGGATACCCTGGCTACATCCGTGGCTATGGTTGGGGGCGTGCAAATAAGAAAATCACCAAAAACGATTCGGGAGGCTTCATCACGATACCAGAGGAGATGACCAAAAGTCATCCTTCGTACGACCCAAAGGTGATTGCAGGCGCAAAGACCAGTTTTCAATGTATCGATGAGCCTTGCTTGTTTGACGTCAGTTCCGATCCAAGCGAGCTTGAGAATTTATACGGCGACGCCTCGTATGATAACCTGGTAGAGGAGTTGGAGGCTGCACTTCAAACGGAGAAATTGAAAGAACAGTCTTTCGTTGGCTCCGATCTCTGCTACCCGGGGGATCGCACAGCGCAGCTCCGTATGAAAGGGAAGGAATATCATGACCCCCATGCTTTGGCCCTTGCAAATTTTTGCGGGACGTTTGTTCCTTGGATGACTGATGAAGGCGTCAAATTGCCCCTCATTTATAGTTCTTGCCCGGACGTTGTTGGCTCCGAAACTCGAGCTTTGCCAAGTCCTGGCATCTGTGATGCCCAAAAGAAGAGCCCTTGTGGGCAACTCGCCTCAACGCACGCCTGCGCATGGCTGGGTAGTACCTGCGTTGAGACAACTGACTGCAGCAAATACAACAGAATACGGTCGACCAAGTCACGCAAGGCAGGTTGTCTAAAAAGAGCAGACATTTGTGAGTACAGCTCTTCCGCACGAAAATGCGTTACGGCCCTTTAGTTTGTTGTCGGAGGATTGTGTCCAAATTTTTGCGCTTTGTAACGCTCCCACGCGTTCTGCTGTTTTACGCCGAGACGGCGCATGAATCCTATTTGAGGCTTTTAGTCAAGATTAAAATATATTTTGTTGTCGTTTCGGATTCGCGGTTTCTGATTTTGCTGAACTTATTTTAATTAGACAGAAAGACGCACGATTCTAAACTTGAACACTGCATCGAACAGATAATGACGGCGCAATTGTGAGTGTGGATACATCACCGGGGAGAAAGACATCCACGCGAGTTGGTGCGCCTCGCATCAGAAGTATTTCACTCCGGGGACGAGCGGCGAGCAAAGTTGGCATGTCATCTGGTTACTTGACAGAAGACGTAAATTTGATTCGAATCAACAGGCACTCTTCATTCTGGTCCTCCTCGTTGTTTACGAAAACCAGAACTTCCCGAACAACTGGTTTGTGCACCGCTGCGATCCAGAGCCGAATATAAGACTTGGATTTCGGCGAAACCTCAAGCCTGGGCTGCTTTGACTTTACCAGATTGGGGTCACTTGTGCGCAGAAGAAACGCGCGAGGCTCGTTCCACGGGTTCACATAGGCAATCTTTTTGTGTGATGCTTGGTGGAGAGGCAGCTCCAGCTGAAATGTTTTCGTGACGTCTGGAATAGCAGCAGTTGCTTTCACTAGCCACGAGCTAACAAGCTCGTGAGTGTCAACGTCGACCATGTGGATCTTAATCTTTCGCGTCGTTCCAGGCGGTGTTTGTTCCAGCGGGCGGTAATCCACCTGAACCTTGTTGAATGCTCCTGCCACGAGCTGAAATGGGTCACGCGGGAAAAGCTCGATTTCGCCTGGCCACGAAGTAAAGCATTGAACCCGCCGAGAGAATCTGTCCCCTTTCACTATAAGTTCACTGGTTGAAGCTTGACCTAGAACCCCATGAAAGTCAACCCTATGCATTGGTTGCACACATACATGCCAAATACCGAATGGGAGTGCGTGATATTGGTCTCGATAGAGAAGGACGTAAAACTCACCAGATGTGTCGGAAGCGTTTCGATATTTCATCGCCACTTGCCCCTCCCGCCATTGTACGTGAACGCCTGGATCTACGGAGTGCACGAAGATTTCCGAGTTTGGCTGTAAGTCTTTTATTTGAACACTAGCCTTCAAATACTCATTGTTCAAGCCACAAAAGTGCAAAACCCTGTCGACAGAAAATTGCTTTGGCTCCACCTTCACATCCACCATGAGAACTGTATGCCCCTGACTTGCCACCATGCGAACAGGGATGGATCTCTCGCGCACGGCTGCTCGCCCGCCCGCTCGAAACGCCGTCTTAGCGTCACTGGTTTTCGAAGCGCACAATCCACTAGCAAAGCTAATGAACACAAATGGAATGCTCACCGTCTCACCACCATCAAGCGTCAGCTCGAGAGTATCCGGAGTAATCATTTCGTGCTCCACTGGGAACAGAGACACGTCAACGCCGCTCTGCTGCCAAGCGCACTTGACATGATCTCTGTAAAAGCGCCACTCCTCCCCGTTGGTGAGGCATCTCAGCTCTTGGTCCGAAAAGGTAATCTGAAAGCGCTCCTCATGCTGGTAAGGGTTGGTCAACTGGACCTCGAAGTAGCTTGGTGACCCAAAGCAAGGAAAGATCTCCACCTTTCGCGTTACCGACGAGCGTAACAGACTACCTATCAGATCGCGCTTCTGCCCTTCACGAAACCGACGAACAATATTCAGCTGTGCGTCTTGGTTTGTAAACTCAGGGTTTGATGAATTGTCAATTGCGATGAGGTCGTCATAGACGCCTTGTTTGTCTGAACGAATCACCCGGGAACGGCGGAGCTGATTAACCTTTGCGAGTTGTCTGGATGTCCGATCCATATCCTCTTGGGACCCAAGATACGTTGGTTTCGTCTCCTCCAATACTGAAAACCCCAGTTCTGCAATGAACTTGTGGAGACTTGAAACGGTGATTTTTCCGAGCTTGTCTTTATCCTTTGAGAGTAACATGTCTTTGACTGGGATTCCCTTACTCAGCGCGCGGTCTATTGCTTTGCAAATTTTTTCCCTGATTGAATCCGTGCCCAGTTTGCCATAGTCGATGCGGCCAGGATTTTCGTCTAGTTGAAAGTGCTCCAGCTCAGACTCGGACACTCCGGCTTCATACCCCATGTCTTCGATAATTTTTATTAGCCGCGAAACGGACACGGACCCATCGTCATCTTTATCATATTTTTTGCACCGACGCTTGATCTTTTCGGCGTTGGTCCTCAGAAAGTCAAATAAAGTCCCGGACTCGGAATTGTCTTCCCCCAACGTGGCACGAAGAAAGGCTACGAACTCGACTTGGTCTACGCTTCCATCGCCATCGGTGTCAAACACTGTTACAAAATCTGCAATCTCATCGGAGCTCTCGAAATTGAAACCAACTGTCTTCAAGACACTCTCCAGATCTTTAAAGGTCGTTTGTTTGGAGACTGAGTTATTCAGAACCAAGAATGCCTCCTCAACGTTGATGCCTTTCCTCTGGGCGTGGCGCAGAGATCGCTGCAACCTTGCAAGGGAGGAGGGGTAAGATGTCGCTGAGCCCTTACCAATCTCTCGAGCAGAAAGCTCATCCACGGTCTTTATCTTTGGCGAGTCCAGAGGAGCTCTCATGGGTCTTTTCCTAGCGTTGGGAGCATTGGACCTACCAGAGGATGACGGCGACGCCACCGCAAAGAGGAGAAACTCCTCATATGTGATCAGCCCATCCTTATTCGTATCGAACTTTTCTATCAGCGGCTGAAAGTCCTCATCAGAAGCTTCAAAGCCGAGCTTGCGCAAAGCCTGGCGGAATGATGGCACAGGTACTCTCCCGCTGCCATCTTCATCAAAATGGCGAAAGCTAGCTTTCAGATCGACATTTTCTTCTTTCGCTCGAGCAAGTATTTTGCGCAGTCTCTCCTCCCATTTATCCATCTTTGCTCCGCCTCCGAAAGTATCGACTTGCAAGGTCGACTGTGGCGCCTCCATAACGAATGCAACAAATTCGACCCAATTCACCTTTCCATCCTTGTCCAGATCCATATCTCTAAAGAGTTCGTCTGCTTCCCGGGAGCTCAGCCGCACCCCGACCTCCTTTAGACCAGCAAGGCACTCTTCCTTCGTCACGATGCTGTCTCCATCACGATCAAGATGCTCAAAGCTCTCTTTCAAGTCGACGCCTTTTTTTGATGCGGACAAAACGATACGTCGCACCTTGTCTGAAACACTTAACGGCTCCCCAGCGGTGATGAATGCTAAAAACTCTTCAATATGCACCACACCATCGCCGTCTAGGTCAAGTTGTTTGAACAAAGCCGACATCGTGTCATCATTGACTTCAACTCCAATCTCTTCGAGACCAGTTCGGCACTCTTGAGCTGTCAAGTGCCCGTCACCATTTTTATCAAAGTGGTTGAATGTGTCGCGCAATCCCACGCCGCCCTTTTCCTTCGCTTTGAGTACAATTTTTCGCAATCTCTCATCCAGCCCAGTCTTCTGTCCCAGTGACACGCTTGACGAACCGTTCTGCCAGCGAGAGCTTCCTTGCATACCTGGGTCGTCGTCCTTCTCGGCGATTGCGCAAAAGTCTACAAAGTTGAGTACCTTTCCGTCCCCATAGCGTTTGAGCAAAATATTGATTTGGGCGGTGGAAGGCTTGAAGCCCAAACCAGCGAGTCCAGTTGCGAGCTCCTCTCTCTCCACCATACCATCGCTGTTAACATCAAAGTGGTCTCGAAACGCGTCTTTCAGGGTGACGCCACTCTTATTCCACGCACGGCGCAGAACTCTTCGCAATTTGGACTCCAAGTCGGCGGCTTCGTCAGCGAGAACCTTTGCCAAAAATTTTTCGTATAAAACTCCACGAGACCTCGCGTCTTTGAAAGAGTCAACCAACTGCCCAACATCCCGGGCAGAGGGTTTCGGCATTTCAGTATCTTCGAAACATTTGGTGAGCACCCGTTTAAAGTCTGTAGAGGGTACTATGCCCAAATTTTCCACGTCCAAGTCGTTAAAGACGCGATAGAGGCCGACGTTGATTCCGCTGCAGGATTTCATCTTCTCCCAGAGTTTGGAAATATCATTGTTGAGCAAGGTCTCAAGATTAAGGTAATTTGTCAGCGCAGCAATTTGAATTTGGCCTCTGTTCTCCCGGTCGAGGACACGATCGAGCCGCGAGAGCTCGCCAGCAGTGATCACCATTTCTGTCGCGATGGATGGCATCGGCGATGAGCCAGGGCCTTCCTCGCGCTGCCTTTCCCTCCTTGAGGGATGCAAAATTCGCCTGGAAGTTGATCCTGCAACTTTGATTAGATCGTCCAGCTGCGGGTTTACGTGCGCAAGAGGGCGAGCCATCACCCTTCGGCTGGGACCGCTCCCGCCTGGATTGACGGACAGGTTCTCTTCGTTCTCCGCAGCCGTGCGGATGTTGCTGAAATGATGCCCATTGGAGAGACCTGGGTCGGCGCTTGCCATACCCTTGTCCTTAAGGCGCTTCGGTCCGTCACCTTTCAACCCATAATTTGTTAGAATTACCTGGACTTTGCCAGTTACCTCGCCTCGGCCCGGAGTAGACGAATACAGTTCGATTGCCTCAACACCATTCGAGCTGACGCTGTCGGCTGGAACAATAACGTCAAATTCTTTTGCGACTTTCACGACCTTTTCGCCCTGTCTCATCAAGTCTCGAAGTGGAATCGCGATGACCCCGATATTTAGCAAGGAATCCCCGTCCCAGACTTGAACAAACAAGGTCTTTTCCAAAAGGTACTTTGCAAACTGCTCAGGCTCTTGTTCGTCCCCAGCGGTGGTATCAATAACGTACTTCATTGCAAGGCTTGGAGAATGCCGGAATTTTGGATCGTCGGCACGGGTGAGAACGAAAGGTTTCGATAGACCGGCAGAAGATGGCGGAGCCCTTTTGGTCTCTTCAACTGCTCGAAGATTCATCCGCTCTGTCCTGGTTGGCAAGCAATTGTAGAATTGAAAAGTGAAGAAGATTGAGTCCGGACGTCTAGAGTGATGAACGCTCTCCATGGCATGCCTGAAAGCCGCGAATTGGAGGGTGATCTCATTCGCTTTAAGCCTGTCCCGTAATTCTATCTCCACATCCTGTGGAGACATGTCCAAAGCAGTACTGGCATTCTTAACCGACCTCTCCAGCGGGTTCTTTGCATCTGTTACATAGCCGTGCTGATTCAGAAGTGTGCGGGACGCGCGAGTGAGCTCGGAACTAAGCACGTCCTTGTTTCCTGATGTTCCCCTGCGACTTGACGGAACGCTGCTTACAGAATTTGCGGGATCATAGCTCAGACTTGTGAAAGCGCGATCAGAAATTTCAGCTTTGGACTCTTCTCCCGTCACTGCATGCATCCGGAGATTCAGAGTCTGCGCAAGAAGAGAGCCTGGTATATCTGCAGACTGAAGTGCGGGACGCGGAGGTTGGATATTTCTCTTGTTCCGCAATGTCTGCCGAACTGATCTCGCTCTGCTCTTTGAGAGTTTTCCGCTGGATGCCCAAGCAAAGTCATTCTCCGGATGAAATTCATTCATTCCGTCACTCGATGCATCGCTCTCGCTGAGATGTTTTGATCTCGTTCGTAGTCGCGCCGCTCGCTTCTTCGTTTTAGGCCCAGACCCATCGCTTAACCACGAATGTTCCGAGGAGCTTTTGTCTTCATCTGATTGACCATCGCCGCCGTTGAAGGAGGACGACGAGGACTTCGACGAACCGGTAGAAAGCGATCTGGAGCGGGAAGAATCCGAGTCTGATTGGCGTGAAGTCGTACGCCTATTCTTGCTTCGCTTTCGATTTCTTTCTGTGTCTCCTGAAGCCCTCCGATGGCTTGAACTTATCTTTTCAGGTTTCAGGCCCAGATGAAGTCCTAAGATCGGATTTTTGGACACAACGGACTTATCCAGGGGCAAGGTATTCCCCGGTTCGGCAAACGGGGTCTGCATGTCATATTGAATTTCAATCTCTAACGGGCTTCTCGTTGCCGACGCATTCCGATGAGCGTTGGCAAGTACGATCTTTTTACTCCGTTGTTCTCGATTCACCACGAAAGGAAGCCATAGTCCGCAACCTAAAACGAATGACAAAGACTTGCCATTTTCCAAGATCCTGTAGTCGCACTGAAATGCCAGTGCAATGCCAGGATCTCGGGGGACGTCTTTTACTCGGAGCGGATTAAATGCACGCAAAATCCTGTCGTAGCCAGGATGACCGCCGAAATCGCTCTCTTGCAGCTCTAGCTCAGCCCAGCCCGACTTTGCAACACACTTTCGTTCATTGTGAGGGGCCACTTTGAAAACAAATTGTGTATTCGCAGCAGCATGCATCTTAATTCCTTTCGCCTGGTACAAATATTCTTGAACGGCTTCTTCCCAGCTCTCCGGAAGCAGAATTGAGATTCCGTTCACGAAAACATCAATTGTTGGTGCGAGTCTAAGTTTCTGGCGAGGCTTTGCAGGGAAAGAGGCGATACCATCCTGGGGTTTCAAACCGTGAACCACTTGCTTTGGCCCGATGAGTTCGTTCTCGCGGACCAGATGTGCGATCCTCAAAATATCTTCGTCGTATGAACATGAGTACGTGAGCTGAAATCCCTCTAGGGGCTGCAGCTTCGATGTATCGAGCTTTGTTGGATCCTCCTCGCTCACGAAGAGCAACGCACGTGGGCTTCCGGAGTACATTTGAGCTGTTTGCTTCACAGCTTTGGTGGAGCTGGCCCCAGCAGCAAACTCACTCGAGAGCGCAAAGATTGGAAGGTACGTCCAACCGCAGCCGTATTGGCCCAAAATTTGAGAACCGCCTGGGTCTTTTTCAACGATAACCAATTCGAGCACTGCCAAGCAGGTGGGGTCAATAACCTTGGTGTAGAATACCACGAAAGAATGCATCAGCTCAAGCTTTGAATTCTTCTTTCCAAAGAGAGTGGAGCTCGGGAGTACTGGGTCGCTGACCCATGTATTGCCAAAGAAGCTTTGCGAGGCTGTGTGAAAAAGAGATATGTGTACGCAATACTCCAGCTTATTTTTGATTGCTGCTTTGTCCTTTGCGAATGCACCGGGAAGACGAAACCCTTTCATCTTGTCAAATTGCACTCGCACACCACACTTCTTCCCGCGTCGCACTCTCTCCTGCACCAGCGGCACAACAAGCTGGTGGTTTCGGGACTTTAGCCATCGCTCCGATGATCGCTTCCAATCGTTTTCCAGCCGGCGATCTGGTACATCCGAGCCGGTGTGAGAGGACTCGCTGTCACTCATCGCAGGCAATTGCAATCGGCCACTCCCTCTTCGGCGCCGAGACCGACAACTTGAAAGCCTAAACCCTGCCAATAAGGAAGGCGCACTCTGCTCTTCACCGTGGTCTTACTTCCCCTCGCGGAATCTGCCGATTTTTTCCTTTCCAAGCGTCGGGCTCTCTTGCGGCAAGAAAGCTCTTTCCAAGGTTTCACTCGCGGCCACGGGTGCTTAACTCGGCGAATTCTGCGCGTTCAAGTCTTCAGCCCCTCCTCCCGAGTCCCCAACCCTGGGACTTGCGCCCTCAAACTTTCGTCCTCGGTGCCTACTCAGCCGAGCCAGTTTGACAGTCAGTTCGCTTTGGCAATGGCAGTGTCAGTGTCAGTGTCAGTGTCAGTGGCAGTGGCAGTGGCAGTGGCAGTGGCAGTGAGAAAGAGAATGACCGTGATCGTGACAGTGACCGCCGTGGTCGTGCCCGTGAACTTCGGTCTAAGCCGTGGGCGCCGGCCCGGCCCAGTGGTGAGCGAACGGTCTTTATTTGCAGTACTGGCATTCAGTAGCGCTATTTACCAGGCTGCGACCTTTTACCAGGTACTAATGAGTAGGACCCCTACAATACGTTAGGTAAGGAAAGGGTCACGGTTATGGACTTACATGTTAGTTCAGGCCCGATTGAAACAGAAACTGAACAGTGTGCACAAGTGTGAAAAGCGATTCGTGAATCAGTCAATGCTTACTCTCTGGTGAATTGCGCGCTGCATTCAGCCCCAGTGACACAAAATAATTACAGTTAGGATATCCTAGTTTTGATTTTGTAAACTTCATTGAATGAACAAAACTTAAAACAAATTGACAGTGAATAGAACGGCGTGCGAAAAATCCGTTCCGAACGTTACTCTGCTCGACGATGCATGATCTGCGATGCGGGAGGGATCCTCTTTCTGACTATGAATTCTGGTTCTCAGCTACATCTGCTAAGCTTTCTTGTAAGTGACTGGCACCCAACTTAGAAGCTACTAATAGAAACTAAGTAATGATTGTAGAAGTCCAGGCTTCAGTCCTTAGCAGAAATGATAGTTTTTGTGCTCGAGTATGATGTTGTACGACTCGAGTATCCTTGGAAGACTTGCCAGCGGAGGCGAACAGGCCAACAGGCGAACGATAGCGAGCAGCTGAAGCCCCTGGCATAGTGGGGTGAAGACTTGCGGACTCGTATCCTCCAAGCCTGACTCACAGTTGCAAGCTTGCGACGTCAGATCCAAGTGTTCTGACCTCGCTCTTTTGCGGGTTCCCGCGAACACGGCGATGCGACAGCTTCTTCGGAGGGCGGCTGTGGGAAGGCTCGGTGCGGTTCGCGTGGCACCTGTTTGGACTGACTTGACCGAAAAGTTGAAGCGAGGCAGCCAGGGGTGGCGGCTCTCCTGTTTTGCGGCACTTGCGCCGGCTCTGGTCGGGACCGCAGTATTTGCAACAAATGACGAGTCGCAAATTCACTGCGAAAATAGCAGTGCGAAGAGCGCAGTAGAAGGCCTTCGAAAACGAGTGATAGGAAATTATGAAAACAGGCTACGAAGGCATTCGCCGCCTGAGAAAGTGAGTTTCAGTTTGAGGGTGATTTTTTGGGGGTGGTGAGTGGAACCGTCTTTTGCGATATCTTTTGCGATATGGATAGATTCTGGAGTGGCACTCACCTTGCGTTCCATTATTTTTGTCAGGTGTTCGGTTACTTTGCTTCAGTACCTGCGCGCGACGTCTACCCCGATGCAGAGAGGAACGAAATGTTGATGACCCCCGAGGACTTTGTTCGCTCTTTGTTGCTCTTCTCCGACGGAATAGATGAGCGAGCACTTGGGAGCGCAAACTTTCAGTACAGCCTGAAGTCGAAGAGCGAAGTACCGGAATCTGTTTTGAAGACCTACAAAGAGACATGCCAGGAGATTGTGGGGGGAGTGAAGGCTGGCCGGCCTGTAGAGGCATGTAGGCGCAAGCTTCGCGAGCTTCGGCGCAAGTACCTCGTCCCGTACGATGTCCACATTTGTATCATGAAAGAGCTCAACAGCTCGAATGCGGAGTTTTACCGAGACGACTCATTCGTGCAATTGGTGGACATAGACGGGGACGGTTACATTGTGAGTGGCGTGGGTCTTTACACGTTTTCGAATTGATGAGAGATGTCCTAACGTGTCATTATATGGGTGCGGTTTTGCTCGAATCCCAGTCGTTCGAGGAATTCCTAATCTTCACCTCCTTGCTAAGCATACCCCGAGAGCATTTGAAACTTGTGTTTCGTCTCATTGACAGTGGCCATGACGGAAGCTTGGACCGCAACGAATTCCTTTGTGCGCTGAAGTGGATCACACGCAGGGGTCACCTCAGCGCTGGCGCATGCGACGTCATGAGTCGAGTTGAGAAGCGCTTTCCAAATATCGCTGATAAGCTCTTTGGAACACAAGATGCAATTTCTTTCCAGCAACTGAACGAGTTTCTCGACAAGCTTCACGAAAACATCTCCACTTTGGAGTTTGAAACCTTTGACTCGCGGTCTGATGGCTTCCTTATGCCAAGCGCCTTCGCCTTTTATCTCGCAGCTGCTCATGCGTTGCCATCCAAAAAAAACTTGGTGTCTAGAAGGGCATCGGAATTGCAGCAAGGTGAAGAGAGGCTCCCTGAGGAGAAACGAGAAGAGAGGGGAATATCTCTGCACGACTTTCAATGTTTTGGGCGCTTTCTCGTCCATCTGGAGAAGCTAGAGCTTGCGATGGAACTTTTGCTATCCTTGGAACCAGGGCAGAACGGTCTTTCCGTCGAGGAGTTCCTCGCATGTGTGCAGAGCACGTCAGCGAGGCCGTCTCATCAGATCCCTCCCCACCTCGCGACTCTGCTTTTTGAGATCCTCGACGAGAACAAGGATGGTCGCTTGAGCATCCAGGAGCTCATGGCTGTGCTTGGTGCTCGCCGCGGAACTGGGCTCGAGCGTGGGGAAACAGACGCCAAATCAAAAGTCAGCGGGGTCCTCGACACTTTCCGACATTCCTTTGGATTCAATAAGTAGCGAGCCTTGGCTATCCTTGGCTGGTCGGACGAAGGCCATTTGGAGCACGGCGTAGTGGCTTACCGACTCCGATCTGAGACAGGCTCTGTCTGAGACATTCTGAGACAATCAAGGATTGTCTTTGCCGTACCGGTACTAGTGTCTCAGTACCACCATAGCATTCAATCTCAGGCACACAGAATCTCCCGAATACAGATGAATGCAATGCTTTGAATCTTCATCTTCAAAACAAAATCTTTACAACAAAAAGTAACTCTGAAAATTTGAACTTGACACTTTTTTAGTACAGGTTGGTACTGCGCGGTACTCACTGTCAGTACCTTGTCGACTCCCAAACATTCTAAAACAGAGAAAAGGATGGGACGGAAGCCGTGGTGTTGTGGACCATGCGCGAGTAAGAGCAGCCATTGCCAATGGTTCTGTAGCAAGGCGAGAAACAGACTGGCTTGGTTGGCTGCACACGAAGATGCACGAACCATGTTTCTATTTCCGACATTGGCTCTTCAGTGACGGTGTGCACTACTCCAGTTTCTCCGAGGATGAGCATACTAACATAGTGCTTCTCTATGAGGCGCATAGTCTGCAGAATAGGCGCTCTCGACCTCTGGAACCAGTAGGGATGGGTTTGGTCGTTGCTACTGAGTGCTACTGACATCCATGAGGGGTAGTAATTAGGTGCTATACCTTTTAGTAGCTAGCTCAGCAACGAGGTGTGCAGTAGAACTCTCTGACGAAAGTTGCACCTGCCATTTTCGTCAGAAAGGCCAAAGAGCACTTTCGCTCAATCGCACCAAGCCGCACCCATCTGATTCTACATGGACGGTACGGGCAGTAGTCTTACCCTTTGACTTGACTGACATTTCGCTCCTTTTCTAATTTTCTTTGCCAGACATGCCAGACTATCAAGCGCAGTGTGTGAAAGGTAAACTGTTGCTTACCTATTAATCCAATCAGAGGAATAAATGCGGAGCACACTGAAGCGGTGAAATGGACACTGATTGAGAGTAATTGCGTATAAGTTTGCTCTAGCGGAAACTCATCTGTGGAATAAGGGGCTCTCTAGTCTCACACACCTCTCATACAAAGTAAGGAGGAATGGCTAGGCGACCAAACACTCCTCCGCGCCTCGTCTGACTTTGTTGAGTGGCTCGTGAGGTTTGCCTGACGAGCTTGACGATTTGCTGAGTGCTCAGTACGTGGTGGGTCCAGAACTTCCATGCCTGTCTTTTCGAAAGCCTTGGCAAAGGCACTACACTGGTGACTTTAAAATTGCTGGGATGCGTTTGATGTGAAGGTTTTGACTTTGATGACTTGTTTTCCTGGCCCATTCTGGGTGTGTGACCCAGAGGACTACTACCGTTGAGTTGCACAGGTGCCATCTATAGGCCTCCTATCGTCCACGTCGCGATGGCCCAGTTTGAGTGGACTATGGCCAGTAGGACCATGCGTCGCCTTCCATACTGGCTACAACCTGCCGCCATTTTTGACACCGTTTTGATCAAGAGATAGGGTTGATAGGTCAGAAAATCAAGAGGAACTGACTGCCAAAAAGAGATGCAGAAATCTGCAGAATGACAATGTATGGATTTCACAATGGGCTATTGACTTTGATTGACTGTGAATGAGTTTTCTGAGTAAAATTCACTGTTAATAAAGGTGACTCTAGGGCACTCCACTCCCTCTCGCCTAGCTAGCACACCCAGGGAGGATTGGCTGCGAGTAGTGTAGAGATAGGTTAACTTAGCTGTCGCGTGGGTCGCCAGTGAGAAGTGCTTACAGTTTGGGCGTACTAGTAGCGAGTGCAGATTGTGGACTCACATCAGTGTGCAGCAAGCAGAGAGAGGTGAAGCAGACCTCTTTTCCCAGGTTGTTGCTGACGAAAAAAAGCGCTTGTCTAGAAAGATGCCTTGCTTTGCCGAGGAGAGGGAGCCGCGCGGCTTCATCTACGTTTCGGCTGCTCGTGGTCCTGTGGTAATCTTTGGTGCCCTCATTGCCTCGGTAGCCATCGCAGAGTACGCGCGCGCCGTGTCTGACTGCGACGGGAAGATTCTGAATGGGTCCATTAAAGCTTCCAGTGTGTTGTCATCCCTGGGAACGATCGAGGGTGTCATCAACGGAGTACTGAGCCCGTTCATGGGGGCTTTCACTGACTTGACTCTGTACCGCAAGGCAGTTCTTGGAATTTCCTTCTTTGCGTTCACGATCCTTGTCGTGTTGGAAGGTGTTCTCTTCATTGCACACGACTCGGAGAAGCTGGACCCCAACTATGCAACAAACTTCAACACTTCCACACCAGAGGAGGACCTAATCTATCTCCAGGAGCCAATGTGGAACACCGACGCGGCTCTTTTTCTTCTGATCGTTGCGGTCGTTGTCCAAGTTGTTGCCTACGAAGCCGCGGCTCTTCTCACGGTTACCTACGCTGCAGAGCTGACTACCGACAAGATCTTGCTTACCGGCTACGTGTCAAAGGCATACATGACTCTCAATGCAATGCAACTTCTCACTGCTGCGCTCACAACCGGCATCACATTCGCGCTTGGCCTCACAAGCTTCCAACAGGGCACTGCTGGGGCAATCATCGTCTTCGTCTTCACATTAATGTGGATTCTTCCCGGCTACCCAAAACTTGGAGCGCAGCGCGAAATTTCTGACGAGTTGAGCAAAAGCTGCTGCGGTCTCACCCACATCAAGGATATGATCGTTGACATCTTCAAGCACTACCACCAGCTCTTGAAACTCCTGGTGTCGTGGGCCATGGCGTCTGCATCGCTTTCCTCGATTACGACTTTGTCCACCAGCTACCTGCAGTTTCACCTCGGGTACAGCGGAGTGAAAGTGATGGCGCTGCTCTCTCTTGCACTCGTTTTTGCCGTTCCTGGGTCTCTGGTTACCAAATACGCAGTGAAGCGCTTTGACCTGAGACGTGTCTATGTGGCAATTCTTGTCATTTTCGGTCTCTCTTTCGTCGCCGCTCCTCTCGTATTGGTTTCCGACTCCATTCCTTTGAGCGAGATCGGTAACGGAACCGTTTCCTACACTCAGTACGGAAACTGCGACGAATATAATGCAGATGATTCAGATGAAGTGTTGAAGCAGGCACCAGGCTACATTCTTTACGTGACAGCCTTGTTCACTGCGATCTGGGGTCTTGGTATTGGCTCTGTGTATGTTGCAAACAACACGTTTTACGCAACCCTCGTGCCTGGTGCTCGCGAGTCCTCCTTTTTTGGCATCAAGGTTACTTTTGCTAAGACCATGACATGGATCCCTCCCTTCATCTACACCATCATCAACGAGAACACTGACTACGTGCAATACGCGATCCTTCCACTCGCCTTCTTCTTCTTTCTTGCCGCATTCTTTGGCTATCTGATCGACGAGGAGAAGGGCATCGAAGATGTCAGGGACACCTTGCATCTTCGTCGTGGCGCTGCGTTCAAGGACGCGCAGGTTCTTGCAGTAGACTCTCACGATGAGCTCTAGATGCTGAGCCTATCTGCTTGGCCGATGAAGGTCTGGGACTCACCCACTTTCCGATACCGAGGTTTGCAATAACCGCGTACCTCGTAACCCAACGGTGATGCTCGGAGGGCTTTTGCTGTGTTAGATTTTTATTTTCTGTTTTCTCTGTGTCCATGCATACGCGCTGACAAGCTTAGAAATGGTTTGGGGTGAATGTTTCTGTACAGCGAGACGTTTGTATTTGCAACAAATCTTTCCTTTTATAATCTTTCATTTTAAATCACTTGTGCAGGCTATTCTCTCGTTCTTTGGGCTTTCTTGTGTGACATGCGACTGATTGCGCACATTTCAGTCAATCAAACGTCGGACTGCTCCCACCAGACAAATGCTTCAATGATAGAGAGAGTCGTTCCTTTTCCGATGCGCTGGCAGCAGCAGCTTGAAGGTGAGGATGGTGCTACCGAGTGGGGGATATGGAGCTGCGGGAAGAACGCGGCCTGAGGCGACTGGCTCCTTTGCACGACTTTCGTGCGGCGTCGAAATAAAGATACGATTATTCGAACAACCAATTCAACATCTTGCGCTGGATTATTAACCATTTGAAGGATGCAAACTATGCCGTGCTCGGGGCAGAAGTTTGCAATTTCTGTTTGATATTCTTCGTATCCCGTCCATTATCTGTTCGGAGCTTTCTGTCGAGACAGGCAATGAAGACGAAACTGAGAGTGTGGCTGAAAGGAATAAATACTTGACACTGTTTGTTGAAGAGAACTCAAGAAATAAATAAGCAAGAGCGTTAGAGCATCAGCGCGGATGATCTGGCAGTAGGCGTATCTCCAGCGCCTCGTTCCATCTCTAAAAAAAGGTGAATTGTTTGCAAGACATCTCCAGGTCGAAAAGAAACCCGTCTGTCAAGCCTTCATCAAAAACAGTCGGCACACGATGTTGGATGCTCTTCAGAGGAAGCTCGAATGCACCCAATTGTAATACAAATTCAGAAACAGTATCCACATCGAAGGTATGGCGACCTTGGAGCTTGGCGCGGCAAGCTGCTGCTGGCTGCAGAGACACCATGCAACAGTCGTACGAGCCTGCTACCGGCACACCGACGTGCTTGAGTTTGCAAGGTCCGTGTCGGATCTGGTGTTCCCTGGGGCGCCCAGGCAGAAAAAAAGTTACACGCTCTCTGGCCTTCATATTAACTACTGGCGGTCTGTCTGGCGACCCTTTGTACATTCCTGGCGCGCTATACAACTCGGCCATATCAGGGGATGTCGAGCAGTTCCACTCACCTAAGAGTGGATGTTTGAAGACGTAACCCAAAGGTTCCGAGAAGAGAACCTGTGTGGTGATGTTTTTTTGCTGAATTTCTGCCTCCAGGGGGTTATGGGCAATGACAATAGTACCCCGGTACAACACAGGGAAAAGAGACCCAGGTATCCTCGTCACGAAACCATTCATTGTGGATTGATCGATGTAGGCACCATCAATTGGTTGATCGCGAAGGCCTTCGAAAAGAAGCTTTTGAACAACAACATCGTCAAGGAATGGCGACGCTGATTGAGTCGGGCCTTTAATTAAAGCAGGCTGGTCAATCCCGTTCATAAAGTTCGAAACGAATTGGGAGAGCACAAGTTCGTTCCCGTCCATTTTACTCACCTGCCCTGTCACGGAGAGCTGATTCACACCTTGACGAAGATCAAAGTCGTCCATAATTACGCGTCCAAGCTGTACACGATATCCGGCGTCCAGGTCCGTGTAATTGGTCATCAGTATGCCGTCTTCATCGACGAGCACCAACAAATCGAAGACGAATAGACCGAGGTGGTAGAGCTCGAGGATCGAGGAACTAAAAAAGGTAGTTGTCGAGCTGATATTGAAGCTCGTCTCCGTTGCAGCATCAGGGAGAACGGTGGTGTTGGTTCCGCGTACGTCCTCCAGCAGCGTTGCAGGCACGTCAAACCGCTTGTACAAATTGACGTGAAACTCCCGAGTGATGCCAACAAACTTGACTGAAACCTTTGGCCTCCCACGGATATACCAAACCCCTCCATATCCTTGCAGAATCCTCGCTGTAGCTTGCGTGAAAGCTGATACATTTTTAATGAGCATATCCGACTCTAGCGTCAAAGAGAGCACCTCTCCACCCTTAATGTCCATCGCGGGCAACTCCATTGATGCGAGGACAATGTCATCATGAATAACATCTACAGGACACGGATATAGCGACGAACTGAACTCGCCTAAATCATGGAGTTCGATATCTGCGCTCAGAGTGATGGTCTCATTGGTTGGGTTTTGCATGTGCATTCGCACCACGGTAAGTGTGCTCTGGTCCATGATGGTTTGCGCTAGTGGTGGAGGAAGCGCTAACAGTGCTGTGAAGGTTCCCACGAGAGCAATCAACACTACAGCGAGCGAGCATCTACGGCAACCCCGGCCAAAGAATGGCTCTTTTGAAGACGGCGGTTCGGCAGCGCCAGGGCCCAGCAGTGGGACGTTCAACAGCTCCAAAGTTGTGGCGTCGTCGTCCTGACCTGAACGGAGAAGAGCTCTATTCTGCACACCTCCGTTGCCATTTCGGTTGTGCGAGTGCCACTCAACATCCGCAGAGTCTGAGTCTTCCGCCGTATCGAAGTCGGTGTCGTCGATCGAGCCCAAGCTACGGGTCGCCATCTCCAGATCAAAACCAGCTCCCGTCGCTCGTTACTTTGCTAAGGAGCTTGTTCTCTAAAGGTTCTCGCAAGCCCACACCTGTCCAGTACCAATTCCCACAATGCCACCAAGGCTCCCAGCTTCCGGGCTCTCGAGGCTCCCAAACGCTCTTTTCCGAGCGCTCAGCTCAGCTCTGCTCCTCACAAACGTTTCCTTCGTTCTACATTTCCACTTCAGAGTCTCCAGAGTTGATTTACCTTTACTGCCTCTTAGTCCCACAGTCAATGCGCATCTATGCGCGATCACCTTTAATTGTTACTGCCGACTTCCACTGCTATGCTACAAATGGCTAGCTCAAGCTACTAGTAGAGCGCTTTCAGGTGCTCTAGCCAGATTAGCACTGTGCCGTGCCAAGGATAGGACTGCAGTAGCTGGTACCGCAAGGTCTATTTATCCTTTGCTCTAGCTAGTAGTAGAGATACCGTAGTCTCTGAAGCGGGAACTGCTACTCGGAATGCTAGAGTAAATGGTGACAGCGAGAACTTGGATCAGTGAGAATGCAACAAAACAAAGAAACCAAAGGAGGACTTGAAACTTACTCATCGTTGCCAGATGCATTTTCTGAAGTTTGATTTCTGAATTTTGCAATGGGCATGCAATCGCCTGCTCAGCTCGCTAGCTCTAAGAGTCTTTTTGCATTCCTGGAGCATATCAACGCATCGGCACCGTTTCGGATTTCGGATTTCGGATTTCGGATGCCTGCGCCACTTGCCTCAGAACGAAGAGCAGAGCGATTGCAGGTTGGGAATTGGAGGAACATGAAAAACTGGGCTGTGTCTCGAAGGCCACTTTGGAGGAACCCAGCAGGTTTGCTTTTGGCGAAGGCCGCCCGGTGAGTGGCCCAAGAGATGGCTTGGTTCCCGTCTACTAAGGGAAAAAAATTGAAGTTCCGTTTCGCTTGCGTCTTGGTTCTGCAACAAAACATATACTTATTTAAAAAGTGTCTGAATTCTTAGAGCGCTCGGAACTGCGTACGAGCCAGTCACTACAAGCACCAATGAGTCCACCGCGTGCACCCTCGCAAGGCGTTCGCACACAGAAGACAATTAGTGGGTGGAGGTTTCTTTTGGGGGTGCATAGCCTAGAGCTCTTGCAATAGTAGGGGTCACCGAGACGGCAGCCACGAGCCGAAGGGGCTCGGTGAACTTGGTTAGGATCCAAGCGAGAGCGAAATTCCCTGCCTTCGGGGATACTTTAGACATGTCCACAAAGTTATTTAGCCCGGTTGATTCTAAAAGTGAGATGGCGTCTCCTGCCCCGATCACCTTGCTTTCTATGAGACCGTACAGGAGGAAAAGGGTGCCCACGTAGATCCCGCCATATGTTCCAAATGCAACTGCGCCGTATTGCTTGAATAGTTGTCGCAACCTGCCCAATTGCTCCTGTGCTTCTGCTTTCATTTGTTCCCCAGCGGTTTCTGGAACATTGGAATTATTTTCTGTTTTTTTGGGCTCCGAAGAGAACTGACGGCTCTGGAGGCCACCCCAAACGAAATCTAAATTACCACCAAGCTTATACCGATCCTTTTCTTCGACATTAGTGCTGGATCTCAGCAGCTCAAACTGCGGCGCAGCACGAACCGGGGCCAGCAAAGACCGTCCGCGCAAGTTTGCTTGAGCACATGAAATGCCAAATTTTGCTCCATTCCTCAGCGCCGCACATCTAGCGAGCATCATCTTGTGTGCGTGGTTTCTCTATTCCCAGCCTTGATCGAGGGCCCACGGCGGTGCTCCTTCTGGAGAAGATCTGGCCGGAACTTGAAGGCTCCTGAGCCTCCGTTCGCTCCTCTCACAGAGCTTCGCCTTTCTATCCGCTGTGTCTATCGAGCGCTTGCTCCTGGCGCCCAACACTCGCTCCCTCCGTCCCTCTCTCTCTCTCTCTTCTTTGTTTCTGCGCAACCGCTTTCCCCGATGTGTTTGGAACGAACACTGACGCTGCGACTCTGGAAAGCTTCTCCATCGCCACATTCTTTCTTTCCTTCTTGTTTCACTGTTTCTCACTGTGAATTCTCTAGACTAGACAATGCTCCACCAGTTGAACTATCTACCGAGTGCTGCACTGCTGTTACGAGTACCACTGTCGAAACCACACTACTCGGGCAAGTGTGACCTTCCGCGTCATTTCTCCATCTTTCTCCAAGTCACTGTAACGTCTGTAACTTACCTCGGTCGATCGAAGGATAGAAAAAGAGTAATGATTCGTTCGCCTGCTTTTTTCTTCCGCGTTGCTTGCTTTCGTTAGTTCGAATGCGGACAGACCTGCGAGTCTTCGAGACCACATCTTTCGAGACCACGTCTTCACATTTTCTAAAGAGGACAGTGCCAAGGGGTACTGTGAGTAACCTAATCGCTACCGTCTCCTAATTAACCGACTAAAGAGCGCCTAGCCACCAGCACGGTGCGTCGGTTCTCCCGGCTCTGTCGGGTTCTCCGCCAAGGAACCGGGGACGCACGTGATCGAGGCGACGTCCAAGTTGGGAAATGCAGGCACGGAAACACTCGCTCGGAGCCCGTTTGAGTTTGAGGCTCTCGCAAACGCCACCACCGGGAACTGCTGCCGCCTGACTGCCACTCTTTTTGACAAGACTTCTGCGACATATGGAACTGCGGTTCTTCTGGTACGACATGTGGACCTGCGGTTCTTCTGGCGCAACTCAAGAGCCAGCTCATGCTCGCTTGAGGTCATTGTTGCACGACTTCCAATGAGTTGTTGCGAAGCATTTTGAAAATCGCAATGCTATTTCTCAGTCCAGAACAGGTGTAAAACCTTCGCTCCCAAGCCGCCGACAGACTCACTGTTGCGGCACTCCTATTCAAAATCGGGAGAACTATCACCTAGCTAGACAATTTTTCTATCTGTAGACTACTAACGTGCAAGGCAGGGCTTCCACACTCCCATTCCAATGCTCCATTAAGATTTACCGTAAAGCACCTTAAAGCGGAGAACATCTCAGGTTGCCTCCACCCCCCGCAACACTACAGACCGCCATAAGCGACCACTAGCAGCAAAGCCTTATTAGCGGTATAGTTGGACGGGGGGTGGGAGGAAGAACGCTCATAGTTGCCCTAAGATGTTTACGCTGGTCACACGATTCAACGTTGCCATGTTTGCTGTACCATTGCCATTTTATTTTCTCCTTCATGTTCTGAACAGAAGCCGGAATAAAAATTAATTCACTGTCAAGTTGCGGCTGTCAGGCAGGCCTGCCTTCAAAAATCACAATGAAGCATTAGAGGACAAAGAGAAAGAAAGAAAGAAAGAAAGAGACTTGGACAACCCGTGACTCTCCTCTCAGCAATCACCCACTGTCTCAGCCTATCTCCTCCTACACCCACTTACAATCCCATTACCCCACCTTCTATCCCTCCACGGTCCTACGCAACCGAAGTAGACCAGATAATACCATGCTATGGCAGGCCTATCGAGTCCCCTAGCGCGAGAACCAGAAGGCTTTGCTCACAAACAGACACAGGAGATCATAGCAGAGAAGAGAGAGAGAGAGAGAGAGAGAGAGAAAGAGACAGAGAGAGAAAGAGAGAGAGAGAGGGAGCAGGAGTCTCTCGCCGTCACCAGCGGCGAAGAGTGCTCTAGCGCGTTTGGCACAGGTGGCACAGAGGACACAGACACACAGAGGAAACAGAGGAAACAGAAGACACAGAGGACGGCGCAGAGGACGCGGAGGATAGTCGGAATACAGAGGAAGGCGACCGTTCTTGTTCTTTTACTTGTTCTTTTTCTTTTTCTCGTTCTCGTAGTCGGTGACGCAGAGCAGTAGCTTGGGGAGGCAGTCGCGAGGTTTGCTTCGCGGGAGCGCGTTGTAGGGAGGGGAAGAGAGAGCAAGGCGAGAGCTTCGGGAAATGATGCCTCGTGGGTCGCGCGCTAGCAGCACGTCGAGCCGCGAGCACGGGCGAAACGTGCGTAGGAGAACTGGCGGGTCGGATAGTGATGACGTAGAGCTCGTAGGGGTGATGCGCGGCTTGCCGAGCGTGAGGCACTTTTGCCACAAGTGCCAGCGGTGTGTCACGATCCGAAGGAACCCTGCGCGAGAGCTTGTTTGTGGCACGTGCAGCGATTCATTCGTGGAGGAAGTCCGAAACTCTTTTGAGCAGGATGCTGCGAGGGCTATTGAACGTAGACTTCAGAGCCGTGCTCCGATTAGACGGCTGACTGGCAGTCGGCCACATGACCGCCTCGGTGATCTTTTCTTTTTCGGCGGCCACGAAGATGACGATGATGATGATGACGACGAGGAGGAAGAGGATACCTTCGGTGATGACGATTTTGGTGACGACGATTTTGGTGATGATGACTATGACGACGACAGTGCCTTGACATTCTTAGCGCAAGCCCCTTCGTTTATCATGACCCAGGAAGGAGCCGGGCCAGCCTACAATGCTTTGGTTGGAAGCATGTTGGGAAACTTTCTCGGCAATATTCATTTCCCCGGACCACACCGGCCAATGGAGCCGGAGGAAGGCACCTTCCGGAGTCTTCTCTTCCAAATGCTTGGGAGCGCGATGAACCAAGGCCCACCTCCGGCGTCTCAGAGCGCCATTTCTTCCCTCCAAAAGGTCAAGCTGCAAGAAGCAGACCTCCCGCTCGAATGTGTTATATGTTTGGATAGCTTCGAGTCCGGCCACGAATGCACAAAGATGCCTTGCGAGCACAAATTTCACCACACTTGTTTGGTAAAGTGGCTGAAGAAAAACAATACCTGCCCTGTCTGCCGCAGAACTATTAACAGCGAAGCTGATGATCGACGCGACCGTGCGGTGGTTCCGCCGGCCCAGCCACAATTCTCAAGCAGCGCCCCGTCTTATGGCCGCCGGAGACCGCAATCCAATCAACGTGGTTCTGGAAGGCGTCAGAGGAGATGAGCTCGACGTTGCTCGTTCAACTAACCCGCCAAGCGTCGAACGAAATGTGTCAAATGGCCAACTGTCGAAGTGCTCTTCGAGTGCCATGAGGTAGAGACACCTGAGTGAGCTCAGCCTTCGTGGCGGTTGTAAACACAGCTGGAATGAAAGAGTTCCAAAATTTAAGGAAACCGACTATGAATTGAATTACCATCTTATAATTGTCACACTCTCTCAACTAAGCAAGACTCGAATCGATCGTGCCAAAAAGCTGCCCCCTCCTCAAATGGTGCGTAAGCGCTCAAACAAAGCATCGAATCGTGGAGGTCCTACCGCCAACAAAACTACCCCTTGCTTTGATTCTAAAAGGAACTCTCTAAGTCACACGGACAAACTGCTCGAGCGAGAGAAAAAAACTAACAATAAGGAAGAGTGATGTGAACTTGATGGCTCGAAAGAGTCCACGCAGCTTCTTCGAATACCTCGCGCACAATGGCATTCGCGCCATCGCTGAACAGCTTATAATCTCTACACATTCGAGTTGCCGGCGGCGCGTTTCCATCACAGTGATCGACAATATTCTCAACCCAGTGACGGAGAAGCTCGAAGCGAGGCAGAACTGCGCTTTGCTCGCCAGCTTTTCCGAAGATCTGTCCGGGATCAAAACCTTCCTCGCAGGACTTTTTCAAAAGCAGAGGGTCCTTGATTTCAATTTCAGAATTTGCACTGCAAAGAACTGTACCATCCTGAAGACAGAGTTGAGCAGCGCGGTCAAATGTTCTGCTGGTATCGGTTTCTGACACGAGTTTACCCTTTTCTAGAATATTTACATGCACAGGTTCATCCAAGTAACTCGACAAAAGGCGCTCTACGTTTCCGTTCGCTGTGAGAAGCACTCTTTGGAACGGCAAGAGAACGTCTCCGTTGGACACCATCGCGCTAGTTTGGGTGCCAGACATGAGGTCACCAAATGTCCCTGGCTGCTGTTGCAGCTGAAGCTGAGCGGCTGTGGAAGCACCCCTGTCTCTTTGACTGCCACGCTCACGCTGCTGACGCTCAAAGCGATCAATTACTTGCAAATTGAAGTCTTCTCTGATCTCGCACAGTATCCCATCAGCGCTCAACGTGTACTCCCTCGACAGCGCTTGTGCTGATTCTCGAGAGACGCTGAGCAGTTGGAACCTGGGGAGAATGTCATATGCCCTGAACAGCTGCCCGATCCCTACCTTGCCAGACTCCACTGCCAGCACATAGTCTGCCCGCCGTAGCGTCACCTTGCTCACCGCCGTGGCAAATTTGACACCTGCGCATTCGAGATCCACTTGCCGCTCGAACAGCGCGGAGCCCTCGTCCTCGTCCTCGTCCTTGGATGGGCTCTTCCCCGTGCTCTCCGGGAGCATCCTCCCGTTCCTCACCACCCGCACGGACACCTCTTCGTTCGCCCAGCTGCTCACCACGCGCTGGAGATTACCGTTCGCCGTCGCGAGCACGCGGTCTAGCGCCCGAGAGAGACCGTGCCGCGCGGGCAAAAACGGCGAGGACGCGGCTCTTCTCTGCGTTTCCGAGTGGCCGCTTTCTCCCGGACCGTCCCCATCATTCGACAACGCCGGTCCGCGAGATGAAAACACACATCTCTCCGGCTCTGCCTCGGGGCTGCCAGCCACCGATTGCGACTGCGGCGAATGGGAGGCGGAGTCGGAGTACGACGGCTTGGCGCCGCCGAGGAGGTCGCCGAAGTGGCTCATTCCTCTCTCGTTCAGTTTTTGTTCCGCTCGCTTCTCTCTCCGGCGGGCTTTTCAAGTATCTGGGCAGCTTGGGTTATTGTTAGGCTCCTCCTCGCGAATTGCATAATCTTCGCTCTTCGCTCTTTGATCTTTGATCTTTGATTTTCCTCTCCTTGTCTCCTTGTCTCCTCGTCTCCTCCTCGCCTCGAGTGACTCACAGACTTGACAGACTTGACAGACTTTCTTCACAGACGCCACTTTGCTATGCTACACTTTTGCAGCTGTGCTGACAGTACTATTACGCGCTCCATTCTCCAGCTATTCCACTCACGAATAAGTCACAATATTAGCTGCAGTAGAGCGACTCGCTTCCGGGCCGGTTCTCGAGGGAGGAACCGAGGGCGTGCCAGTCGCAGAAAAGTACTTTTTCTTCGGTTCCACTAGCTATAGTTGAAACTCTACTCTAGTAGGCTCGCTTTTCAGGTGAAAGGAGAGACCGTGACATGACTGTGCCACAGTGTATTTGCATGAAAGATTCTCTCGCAGAGAGAACAAGTGGGAGTGAAAACAATAGGGAAGGAGGGGTGCGCGGGTAAGATCGTAACGTACGTCGATAAGAGTCGTGGGAAAAGGAAGAAAGGTCTCGACCAGGTGACTGTGGGAATGCGCGTGTTCAACCGGCTGCTGATCCTAGCGACCCTCGGGTGCTGGGGGGAGCTCCTGTACCATAATGCGCAACACGGTTTGTTCCCGCACGCGATGGACACCAGGCTGAGCTGGGATAAGGCGGATCTATTGGAGTCGCTCCACGCGCTGGGCAAGGAAGGCAGGATGGAGTATCAGAAGATGTACTCGGGGCTGATTCTCGGTGATCTGGCTTTCCCGATTTTGTACGGACTCTTCATGTGTTTGCTGCTTGTCGGGAACGGGTCGCGACTATGGTTTTTCCCCATCTTGGCAGGCGTGGGAGACGTTTTGGAGGGCCTCACCATACAAAAGCTGCTTGTGCAGTTTGACAAAGACGAGACCCTCGATGACGATCAAGTGTTCTGGGCCGGAACGGTCTTCACTCCTGCAAAGTGGGTTTTTGTAGTTTGCAGCATCGCTGCAATACTGCTGTCCAACAATGGCGGAACCTTGAAGAGCGGCGTACACCAAAATGGTTCCGGTCTTGACGGAAAGGGACAGAAGAAGACGAAATCTATCTGAAAAGATTGCCTGGCTTTGTGCTCGCACGTTAAATATCTTGTATCAAATATCCCCTCAAGCTGGTTCGAAACATTTGTTCAATTAATTTAATTTTTTAACGTTCATTTTCTCCCAAAGCATTTGCAAGGGCCCAGGGAGCATGCTCCGAAGGAAAATCTGCGAGTTGAGCACTATACTTTCCGCGGTTCAGTAGGACATTATATTGAAAGATCGCGATATGGCTCTTTCAATCCCGCCGTGACTGACAGACTTTGAACAACTTGACACTGTGAATTTGTAATTTAAGTTTTAGTTCTTTTCGAATAAATTTTCTTTGGTGATGTGTAAATAAAATAAGAAACGAATGTTACAATGGCGAAAAGCCGAGCCAATATAAGATATAGTTATAGTTGCAGACGAAGCAACTCACACGATGTGCTCATCGGTGGTGTCGGCCAGACACATTTGAGGGAAAAAATCACCCACTTAAACCCGTTCACCACCAGTGGTCTTCTTGGCTGCATTCTTCTTCGCCTCCGCAAGATTCATATTGTACTTGTCGTGCTTGCGGAAGAAGACTTCTGCCAAAATGAAAGAAAGGTAAGCAAGAGCAGGCAACAAAATGGAGAAGAGCACAGGGATGAACGGAACAAAGTCACCAATTGGTCCAACCAAGCACACGTTGAGAGCTCCGGTGCCTTGAGCAGAGCAGGTTGTTGGCTGGTTGCCAAGGGCGAGGTCGTTGATCGCAATAGCCTCAGGAAACTCGTTGGTCAAGACGTAGTTTGAGGTGTACATTGTCTGATTGCAATCAGCGTCATTGATGTTTTGCGCGCAAGTCTGATTGTTATCGTAGTACAGCGCGTCGGTTGCATAGGTGGACATATCGTATCCTTCGCATCCAAGGAGTGAGTTGATAGTCGAGCCTGCAGCGCTTGTGCTGTAGCACCAGAGGCGGGCAATGCTAGTGGAGAACCCATCAGTGTTGCTGAGCAGACCAGCGCCGAGGCACTCTTCTGGGCGCGAGCCCTCTGGAACATAAGATGCAGGCAGAATTGGCATCTCGTATGTGGTCTGGAATGGAACAGTTGCACTTGGCTTGCCTTGAATGGCGAGAGACAGCTCTCCGAGGGTACAGTTACTTGGCACATAGTAGATCGCTCCAGTGTTCTCGTCAAAGCGTGGGCAAGTCTCGACTCCACATGGGCAAGTATTTGTCTTGTCTGCGGATGAGAAGGTGCTTGGGATGCAAGAGAGGTCAGGAACGATAGGCTCGATGTAGTCGGCGAGCAAGTTTCCGAAGATAGTAATTCCGATAAGCTTGCCGAGAGCCTCAGAGCTGCGGATCGCACCAGCCATAGTTCCGCGCTCGCGGGCTCCGACCTGGCTCATGAGAATCGTGACGGTTCCAGGATACACCGAGCTCGAGAAGAAGCTCATTGGCACCATGAGATAAGAGAGGTTGACAGTAGGAGCGAAGCTGAAAGCGAAACCAAGAGCGACAAAGATAATGCTCGCAACATGGATCATTCCCTTGAGGCCGAACGCGCGAGTGTACAGAGGAGTCATAATCGCGGCACCAAGTCCGGAGGCGATCCATACACAGACAATAAATTGAATAAAGTCAACGAGCTGGTATACCGCGTAACGGCGGAGCCACCATCCTGCAGTCGCAGCCTCTGTAGCGCCAACAGCAACCCAGCCAAAGAACGCGCTCAACCAGATGAAGAACATGTATGGGGTTCTGAAGATCATAAACAGGAAGCCAAATGGGTTGGCCTTCTTCCAGTTAATGGTCTTGGTGCGCTCCTCCTTGTGAACAGACTCAGGGAGAAAGACAGCTGCGAGCGCAATTGCGATGAGCATCATTGCAAGGCCGGTCGCGTACGACGCGAAGAACATTTTGTTGTATGATTCATTGCTGGCTCCTCTGCCGGTAGTGAGACTGGTGATGATGAGGGAGATTGCAGCACCGCTCATCAGGCCAATAAAATATCCTGCGCCCTGCATGAGCCCTAGGTTAGATGCAAGGAACTCGCGAGGGGAGATATCTGACACATAAGCGATGTTGTGAGGCTGAACCGGGCTGCTCATTCCCAAGAGAATTCCACCGAGGAAGAACAGAGGCAATTGCTGGGTTCCCCATCCGATGAGAAAGCAGACCGCTGCTACGGCGTATCCGGTCATAGCAAGCAGAAGCATAGGCATACGTCCAAAGTGGTCAGAGAAAGCACCGACAAGAGTACCGCAAGTAAAAGTCATCAGACGGAGAAGAATCAAGATGAGGGTGTAGGTTCTCTGACTTTCAGAGGTTGGAGCGAAGCAGGCAGATTCCGCATCATCCAAATCGCAGCCATTGTTGACGTTGATAATAGTGTGCACAGAATATGGCATAGCGACGAACAACATGACGATGTAAGCTGCTGCGCCAGCCCAGCCAGTCAACGTCACAAAGGACACAAGCTTGAGCTGGCGTTTGCGGTCGTGCACAACAGAGAGCGAGTGCATTGGGCGACCTTCGCCATCGCCGCTGTCGCTGTTTGGCCCATCGTTGCTCATCTTGCGATCGACGCCATCTTCATTCAGATCAACCCTGATTGAAGCCCCGTTCGCGTCGGCCTCGCGCTCCTCCTTGCTGAGGTCCACTGCCGCACTCTTGTTGTTTCCGAGCATGGTTCCTGTCGCCTTCCTGGCAATCCACCGGCTTGCACAGCTTGAACCGACCGCGGACACACCACTCTATTCGGGTTTTGCACAAGGACTTGAAAGCTCGAGCTCGTCTGCGGCTTTCCTTGCTGCTTTGCGTTTGGTTTCTGCTCTTCCTTTTTTTCAGGTCCGCCAAATACTTGGCCACCCAAACCCTATTTCACAAGGACTTCTTCCTACGGCCAGCTATGGACATCGCCTAGCAACCCCCTCTTCCTCGATCCCAGCTTTGCGCCAGGCACTGGATCGTCCTATACGCAGGTAGGCCTCCCCCTCACGTGCGCTAGCGATGGGCTTTGCCTCTCTCTCTCTCTCTCTCTCTTCTTAGGCTCCCTCCTTCCCTCACAATCACTCACAAACTTCCCTCAGGGTCTCTCTCTGTCTCTCTGTGTCTCCCTTTTTCTCTCTCTCTGCTTCGCTCTCTCCCCGTCCTCCTTCAGCTGTTCTCACATTGGGATGGTGGCAAGTGGCTCTTCCACCCTCTCCGACTGCGCGGTGCAAGCGGGAGGACGAGAAAGTGAGAAGAGAAACAGTATGTGCGAGGAGAGAAGAAGAGAGGAGAGAATAATGCAAGCTGGGGCAGGCTGAAAAGAATGAAAAGAATGCAAGTTTCCGAGAAGAGAGAAGAGGATAAAAAGATCTCGCTTGCCTTCTCCCCAGCTCCTTCCCTTCCCCCCTTCCTTTCCCAGTCCCTCTAGACACGTCTGTGAGGAGGATCGTGTCCTATGGTAAATCATGACTTGGAGTAGCGTGAGCTTAGCTTGCTTAGATTTGGCTGTGGGAAAGAAGCGCGCTGGGAGGAGTAAAGCTCTTAGTCAATTTTTGGAATACCAGCTAAGCAAACACTAGAGGAGGAGAAGGAGGATGTAGGGGTTCAATAGGAGTCAAGTCCCACGCAACAGCCCATAACCTAAAACCCTCTGATCCCAAAAATCTTTCTCCCTTCTTCTCTCTTTCTTCTACACACTCTCTGCCTCACACCGGGAGACCAATATGCCGACATAGTGGCAGCATAGAGCACTAAGCTTAGATATTCAGAGATTTTATCCACAGGACTACAGGTGCACTTGAACGAAGAAGCTCTTTAGCGGTTTTGATTAGAAGCTCTACCAAACGTTTCGTGTGAGTGGGAGGGACGCTTGGAAGACCTATGGCATGGATAAGTTGAGTTAAGTGAAGTTCTTGATTCTTTAACTGGTACAGAGTACTCAGTCCGGGACTAGTACCACCAGCGAGTACTCACTCTGGGGAAAGGGTATGAAACCGCAATGACAGCGAAGGACAGTGGCAGAGAAGGAGCCAATGCTCGCGAGTTTGATTGCTCGTAAAAATACTCGTTGCTCTGCGAGTCTTGCGACACTCGATGGTTCTCAGTACTAGTATTGCCGAGGCGAGAGAAGGGCGAACATGAAAACTGCCATAAAAATTGCCGCAATGGACATAGGCATCCAGTAAGCACTCGGTAAATATGAGTAACCTCACCCAGAGCGTGCGCGACTACGCTTTTCAGTATAGATGCGGCCCAGCCAGCGCATTGATTGTGTCTCGGAGCTCATGTTCTCGCACAGAAAATGCCTCCGAGGTTGTAGGCAGCCGCTACCACCAAGAGTAGTTTCCCTGGCACGTTTTAGACAGCCGCGATCGTTTTAGACTCACCCGGGACTTGCTCCGCAGCCTTTGGGTGAGGGTTCAAGAAACCTTTTTTTATGGTTGCAGCCGCTGGTACAGTACTACACCCGTCTGCAGATTGATTGACTTCGTTTCACTTCGTGGATGTTGTGTATCTTGTGTAAATTTCAAGCGAACAGCTGGCTCGTGCTCGAGGCCTCGTGGGAGTGAGTGTTGGTTGGATTGGTTCGGTTCGGCTGAGAACTAAGTATTAGGTGCCAGTACGACACACATAACGCCATTGTTGCAAAACTCATTGTTGGCCAAGTGGCGAGGAAGACAGCAAACGTTCCAAGTAACTTGCATGTCGATAAGTTATGCTTGTATTCTCCGAACAGCAGGCAGTGCCTGTCAGTATTCAACCGCCTCGATCGACTTTTTTTGACTGACTGTGGACTTGACAAATTCTTTTTTGACTGTGAATTATGTGATTTGGATGAGAGCCAATTTGATGGAGAATTTTAGAACTCGCCCCTTTCTCGTCGTCCGTCCACTCACAGAAAACGTCCCACACGAGTAATACAAGAGACCACTACACTACAGTTGCAGTTCCTCTTGGGGCTAGTCCTTTTCGTGGGACTATTACTGGGGCTAGTACCCGGTAGCGTAGGCCATCGGGAAGCAACATGCAAGTCCGCCACAATGGGAAAGCTGGGAAGTTGAAAGGGCTACTGAGTACTCCGTACCAAGGGAAGAAGGCTGAGAACTAAGCGGATGCATGCTTCGGTTTTATTTTGCGAGCCAGAACGTTTGACTTCAGCACTGGCTCTGTAGCGTCTCGAAAGTCGAGACTCGCGGCTCATCTCCGTTCTCCGAGAGCTACCGCAGAAGACTACTGCTCCATGACTAAGAGTGCTAGTTCGTATGAGCAAGTTTTTGCCAAAGCTCTCTCCGACTCGCTCACTCGCTCACTCACTCACTCGGAGTGTGGCACTAAATAATTTCACGAAGAGGGAAGATGAACTCGCACGATAATGTACTAGCTAGTCCCGGAAGATGTGGCGTTGCATTGCACTAGTTGCACTGCTTTCATTGAACAAAAACCGTTCATGAATTCAGAACTCATTGGCTGCTTTTTTGGGGACCAAAACGCAGACAAAAGTTGAGTCTGACGAAAGATTTGCTACTTTCAAATCCTTAGGTCTCTCTACATTTATCTGTAGAAGCGCTGGTCAATTTTTTTTCGTATTCATCGCTCACTTGGGTGGGAGCTGCTGGCCATTATCATCATTATCATACTAATTGCCACTGCACGACCAAAGTGCTAGTAGATTTTTGCGGAAGTTGGAAGAGAGAGGGATTTGAACTCATTCTCTTCTTTGTGGCACTGCGCACTCACAAAACCATTCCTCGAGTACAAGCAAAGATTTCCCCTCAGTGAAGAAAATAAAAAAAAGGTTTTTCCCCAGCCAGAAGAGCAATGCGGTTCAATTCTCCCTTAACTTTTACCAAAATTCTCCTTTCGAGACCCATGCTGCTAATAGTCAGCGACATTCCATTTTTAGCTAGTCGAGCAACGTATCGGTATGGAACAAACAAAGTACACTTCCTACTGCACCTCGCAAACCTCTTGCGCAGAGATGGCCGGGAATTCCGAGCGAAGGTGAGGGTGCCGTGCCTCGAACAATCTCCACTACTACCTAGCTGATAGAGTCAGAAAGCTTCGCAAATAAATTGAATTTTGCAATTTTTCGACTTTCGGTTTTTTCTGCTCCGTATGTGTCACGGTCGAGTGAGTACTGAATGCGGGTACTGAGAACTAATACTGAGCGCTGCACCGGCTGCTCAGCCCAACCAAGCCAAACTTTGAACTTCAAGGTCTCCATGAATGCGTGGTGTCTTGTCTGACGTGTCTCACACGCGTCTCACGACAGTCTGACGCTGGGATTGTTGTGAGGAAACGGAGCCGAACGATGCCGAACGGCGCCTCATGCTCTCGCGTTTCAGAGGATTAGATTAATTAAACACTTTGCAGTCACTGAGAGACATAAACTTGCTTGATCTTGCGACTCGAATTGGTTCCAAACCTACGCTCCACTATTATAATGCTTTCTACCAGTGCTGCTAAGGCACATTGATTGTCGCTTCAGCTCTTGATGCCGAAGAAAAATCTGCCCATATCCTTGGCCAAGACTTACTGACAGAGTACGCATGAGTATTGCCCCTCACAAGTAAGCCTCGTATTAACCAAGCAGGTAGCCTTCTGGCTTGTCCGTCCCCGTTTCACCAAGACGCTCTGCACTAAAGATACCAGTATACATTCTGCGATGCACAACCCCAAAGCCCTCGGCGAAAACGGGGGAGTGTTGCAAACCTGTGATAAATGAGTGGTAGTTGGTGCTACCGGTAAAGAGTCTGGAGTGTGCGCCCCAGTGAAGCTTTTTTTTTTTTTTCTTTTTACTTTAAAAATACTAAGTTTGTTCTGTT